>JAGXCT010035073.1:8913-35367 GCA_022495035.1 Philopotamus ludificatus
GATGAAAAGTGGATTACCTATGAAAACATCGTGAGGAGAAGAGCATATTGTGAATCCGGAAAAACTGACCCCTCGGCCTCTAAACCGAAGTTGAGCCTGAATAAGAGAATGTTGTGTAGACATTTGAGGACCAATACATTTTGAGCTTATGAAGCCGAGCGAAAAGCTAAATTCCGAGAGGTACTATCAGCAATTGGATAATTTAAAAACAGCACTCTAAGGAAAGAGGCGGGCGATGTTCAATAGGAAGGACATCATCCTGCTTCATGACAATGCTAGGCCACATACTGTTTTGGGGACTCGTCGGAAACTCGCAGAGCTAGGCTGAGAAATTCTGTCGCATCCACCATACTTCCCGGATGTCCTTACATTTTTTTTGCATGTCAAAAAATTCAAAAACAAAGAAGATATCAGAAAGTCATAAATAATGATGGAAATTATATTATTCAATAAAGTGTATTCAAGGTATGAAAAAATGTATTATTTTGCTTTATTCTAATTACGGACAGTACATTCCGGTAGACCAAATATTTTAATTAATCTCTGAGCTCGGGAAATGCCTAGTTTCAATACTGCAATGTGGTTTAATTGTGATTCAAAATGCGTTTCAATATCGGCTGGCGCGATGCGAGGTTGTTGCACGCTCAGATTAAAACGCGAATATAAAAAAAAGCTGCGGAGATATTTCGCATCTGGCAACACTTTTGCGAGGAAAAGGGATAAGCAAGAAAAATATATATGTATAAATAATTTAGAAGGCAACTAATATTTATGCGGTACGGAAGGCCACGGGATGGCGTAATAATGCAGCGCAGTAAATTTCAATATATTCGCTGACGGTGTGCCACTAGAAAGTTCGCCTTATGATTTGCTGGCCCGGAATGGCTGCCACAGAAGGCGAGATCATCCCTCTTCACCGGCTAATATATTACAGTCACCTTGCTGGGGCTGGTGCTGGTACCAGCCACCTCACAAATAACCCAACAACCCTCATGTTTCTTGCTATCGCAAGGCGAAATGTTTTCGCCTTGCCAACTTTATCCAGTGGGACCTTTCTCTTGGTCGCATGAACGTATTTCAACACGAGATTTCAACGTGGGCGACATTCTTTAATCCGAATTAAAGCACATATATTTTTTTCAGATTTTTTTTAACGTATTAATATCAATTTAGCTGTGAAAGCTCACGTATAAATGCTTTTATATAGAATTTTTTCAGACAGTTGATCTTATGTTTTTTCCACTGCCTCCGGTAGCACTGAGAAAAGAGCTGACCTAATTTTCTGATTAGAACAAGAGAGTCGAAAGCTCGGACTACAAATAAACAATCCGTAATGAGTATCGACCACTGCAAAGTTTTCCAGTACGTTAAATATTTAATGGATTTAAATCGGACTCTAGCACATTCTAAATTGAGATGTAGTGCTATAACATAAAAAAGAAGAAAATACTCCCTCAACACTATATTTAAAGATTGTGTCGCTAAAAATTCTCTGATTTCCATAAATAAATAAAATATGGGATGTATCTTGCTGAGAATAAACGGTATCAACTTCTTCATTTCAAATTTATTTATTTGACTATGATGACATAGCAGAAAGATTCCAAAGCGACATTCACTTATGTAAAAATTCGATAAAGATGCAAGGTAAATGAGTCTCTCACATCATTATACCCCCAGTGTCAAACCACGACACTGGTTCGACAACGAAGAATATATAGCATTAAATAAATTAATTGCAATGCGTCATACTATCTACATAAATAATTTTATAAAGCATGCGGAAATAATGTGTCTTTTTCAGTTACATTCTTCCTAGCCAGTGTCTTAAAGAATTCCATGAATACAAAGTTTTCGGCGGACAAATATCCGAATACTAACTTAGCTCAGTAGCGATTAACATTATCGAAATATAATAATATGAATGTTACATAAAAGCCATAATACTAAGTAAATAATGCTCATTTAATTAAATTATTTATTTTAAGCCGGCAAGCGCAAGGTGTGACCGAGACGGTATATGTTAAAACGAGACGGCAGCAAAACAAACTCTACCTATAGCGCTCAATCGTATGGCGGTCCATCTTAAAGTGCTCTATCGTAGCTCTTGGATTTTTACAAAACGCTAAATTTTTAATGTAAAATTACAAATTTTGTAAATATGTATAAATATATGCAAAATAAAGACCAATGACCTCTGGTTGACATGTGAATAGAACAAAGTTTGATGAATTTAATTTACAAAATAGAGTCCTAATCCAAATATTTTTATGTCCCTAGTCTTCTATAGAGCGGGTTTATATAGAGTAATCCGAATCTCGGCGCATTAAGAGGATTAATTTAGTTTTTTTATTTGTTTATAATAAGTATACAAGACTAAAACATATCCTCTTGGCATGATGCTGTAGAGATCTTCTTTGATTTTAGTAGATCTAAGTAATAAATGGAAGTATTCAGCAATTTAGCGAATAAATTTAACATGACATTTAACCCATGAATTCTTTATCAATATCTTGACATTTTTTAAAATAAATTATTCTTAGAAAAAATAGTTATTTTTTATATACTTCATAATTTGGATTTTTAATTGTTAAATATGACACAGCAATTGGAACATCGTACTGGATGCGAGCGAGAAAAAACATCGCGCGCATAGCAGCAGCAGCGAATATTTTTGTTTTTATCATTTTTAACAATTGCAGACAATAAATAACAATGATTATTTATGATATTTATTCTTTAGATAGACGAATACAAAGAGTTTGTGGTGTGAAGGATTTATATTAAAACTTAATACCTCAGTATTCTTTGATATTTTAATAAATTATTTGTAGCGTAAAACTTTTGTCAATGCTATGGAATATATATTAATACATTGTGATATATTTTGGATGCTGAACGTAGTTTTACCATGAATTTTAAATATAGATTGAATTCCGTTTCCAGTATTCCAATCAACCCGAGTCTACAATAATGGGTCCACGTCTGTCTCATAGTTGGACACTAATCGGATCGTCCTGTTAACGCGATAACAACACGTGTGGGTCAATCCTGTTAGAGCACCGTTTCGTCTGAAGTGCAGAGTTGTGTTCGACGACGAGATTAGCCCGGCAGAACGAGCTAGCACATTGAATTCGGAGCAAAAAGTCCGGGGACACCCTGTACGTGTGTTTTGCTATATTTTACGAAATTGATGTGTTCGCATCCAATTTTGGTGTAGGTAGAAAGAAGGTGGAGCAGTTTGGCTCCCATTGTTATTCAAGGCGGGAACACAATATCCAATAAGTCGAGCTCGCCTTCCAAGCCGTCACTTTCTCATATCCGCGTCGTTAAAATTCGGCATTAGCACTGGGTATCGAATGTCGATATGTTTTCGATATATTGACGAATAAAATTACCTACCACTTCGCATAAATCCGCGATATGCGACACACTCGATATAAAACAATTAAATGGAATTTATTATTAGGGTGTACATGGGACATTACCTGAAACACTATATTCATTGTTAATTATATATTTCCCATGTCGATTCAAAGAGCCTCGTGGAAATAAATTCACAAATATGCTCTAATTAATTACATATGAGCTTTTACGATGCTATCATAAATCTAAACTATTCTCCACATTGCTGGCGGTTTGAAGCTCGACTGTAGTAATGTTTAGTCATACACATGATGGCCTTTCTACAATTAATTATTTTTTTAAATTTGATTACGGATTATTAAATTCTTGGTAATTAATTATGGAGAAATTCACGACTGAGCAACGTGTTGAAATAATCGAATTCTATATAGAAAACAAACGATCAATTGTGTAACGCAACGAGCCTACACTCGCCATTTTGGGGTCAGAAAACCACCACATAAACAAACTATACTTTGTTTATTACGGCGGTTTTAAATTCAGGGGTCTGTGATTGATTTACCACACACACACAGTGACAAGATTCTGCATGTACGCCGAAGCATTGAAGAAGAGCCTTCAATGTCAACTTCGAAGGCAGTCCCAGCAGTTGGAGATGTCCCGAACCTCGCTCCAGAGGATTCAATGGATGCTGCATGTCTATCCGTATAAGATCCAGCTAGTACAATAACTGAAGCCAGCAGGTTTGATTAGCGTATTCTGTCCAGATCCATGAACTAGCAAGGCAAGAAGCTGATTTCATACACAATCTCATTATGGGTGACGAGATCCACTTCCACCTGAACTGATTTGTTTACAAAATATGCAATTCTGGGGAACAGTAAATCCAAGAGTTGTCCACCAATGTAGTCTGCATCTTGTATAAGTAACAGTTTGGTGTGGTGTAATTGCAGGAAGGGTTCTTGGACCTTACTCCTTTGAAGATGAGGCAGAAAACGCATTAACCATCACTGTCGAAAGGTATCGAGAAATACTGGAGAATTTCGTGCATCCTGCAGTCTTGGACCCACCAGAGATATGGTGACAGCAAGATGGTGCTACCTCTCATACAGCTCGCCTGACAACTAAACTCTCAATGAAAATTTTTAGAAGAAGGATAATCTCGCGAAATTCTGAAATTGCTTGGCCGCTATGCTCACCTGACTTAACTGCTCCAGATTTCTTCCTGTGGGGGTATTTGAAAGAAAAATCCTCGAACCATTTAGCAATTGAAGGCCAACATCCGCGAAGAAATTTAAGTAATAATCCAAGAAACATTACGAGAGGTGTTGATTCACGCCTTAGAAAGTACACGTTAGTGTGAAGAGCAAAATGGTGGTTATTTAAATAATGTAATTTTAAAAACTAAATGAATATTATTTTCCAGAAGTGTGTTTTCTTTTTATGAAAGAATAAAAGTGAATTATTAAGAAATGAACAACTTATTCCATTTTAAAATGGTGTTGTGATTTTTGGGCCATCCTGTACAACTTGTGATACCAAAAACATAGTATTGCATAATAGCTTTCTTAATAATAAGAGATATAAGACAGCAAAATGTTATTTTTTAATGATTTTATAAATATTATTTATTATTATTATAATAATTAAAATTCACGGTGCTCAATAAACAACGTACATTGTCCTGATATCTTAACCACTGATACACCATTTTTCACTCTGCATTCAGAATAATACGAATAATAATTAGAAAAGCACCGAAATTTCCTACCCTGTTCTCATACTCTCTTTATATATAATTGTGCCATATATGATTTTCTTGCCATATGAACTATTTCAGACCGTAAACAAAATTCATCGAGTCATATAATTGAGTCATTTATTTCGATTTTCTTCAACGCACACGCTCGCTGCTAATCCTGACAAATTTTCTTCATAAATATTCATACGGCAAGACTGAGTGTTTGCGGTGTACCTATATGAAGATGGATATCGGCCAGAATTAATAGGATTTAGCACCAGATCCGAAGATGGCTTTACTATTATTAGACTAACAGTGCTGTTTGCGACTTGAGTTTTGATTAAAGCCCCTGACCCTTTTCAGCTGGCCATATAATGAATACACTGGGATATGGCGGCTGTTATGAATACGTGGGATTATACAGAATTTGTGGCCAATCTCGCCGGGGGTAAAAGGCGAGGAGCGAAAAATAAATTTCATACTGTATCGCGTATCGTAATACAATAAAGAAAAACCTTGACCTCGATTCAGTGAGCATTTTCCGATAAATTTATTTGTCGGCGATAATCGAATCTGAGACATGTGTTATTTAATATTTTGACGATCGCCGACTCTTGAAAATATTTGATCCCGTCTGATTCATTGGTGTATAAAAATATCTTCGTCAACTCGCCGAGGCTTTCAGACTATTTTTCGGCTCGACCATGAAAAAAACAGAGAGCGAGATAAAGTGGGGGCAGAGTTTCATGGACTGGCGTTGGGTAGGAGATAGAGGGGGGGTGTAAATTGTTTTCGGGGGCGAGATTAAAATCAAGTTTGGGTAAACAGAGAGTCGGGATTAGTATTCGGGGCCAGAGGCGGCCCTGTACACGCGTTAGGCAAATGACGCGGTGCAAAACTGACGGGGGCCCTCGAACAAAGGAAACTGTCCATGGAATGTTCCGCATCGGAATGAATTTTATTACTAATAATTCTTTTGGCCCGACTGACAATTTCGCCTTGAAAAACAGCAATAAATATTTTAACCATCTTCTAAATATTTGGTGTATTTAAAAGAAAATACGCTTTTTTATAAAAGATGTAAATGCTTTTTGTATTTTTTACAAATTAATCTGAACTATTTATATTTATTTATTTGACTACGGTGGATAGATAGATGCCATAACAGAAAGATTCCATAGCGCCCATATAAATTTTCCACCCCTAATTTACCATTCCCCTTAGTGTCAAACCACGACACTGCTTGTTTTTTTAATATTAATCCAGTTAGATGTATTAAAAAAAATCTGATCAACCTGAAAATCTGATGATCAGACAGAGCGATATCTGAAAAATACGGGGGGTGACTAATTGACCTCTATCCAAGGTTGATTATTTTTTTCTCGTGTAATTATTGGCGTATGCATTCTGTTAAAAAAATTGTCTTCGATGAACGAGGAAAGATCGTTTTTTTCATTTCTGCCGCTAAGTTCTGAATTTATGGTTTCGCCAGAGTTAAGAGCTTTCAAATGATGACCTTAAAGTACATACAAAATAATGTTTTTGTAGTGTTTTCATTGATTTTTGTACATTAAATTGGATTATTTTAAGTGTAAAAATAGTTATTCATGATATTCTTCATAATTTGGTCGATATTTTGTATTTTTTACCTAATCAATATGATCGGCGATGTCTCGTCGTAGACTGAACTCTCGCAGCACGTGTCGCTCGCATGTTTTGCTCGCACTCTGCATATCGTACCGGATGTGAGCAAGAAAAAACATCGCGCGCCGGGCAAAAGCAGCGAATATTCGTTGTTTTTATATTCGAAATTGCAGATAATAAAGGACAATGATTATTTATAATATTTATTCTTAAGACTTTTATGGACAAATACAAAAAGTTTGTGCCATGTAGGATTGATATTAAACGAGTTATTCAAGAAAAAATAAAAACTTGGGTTACCTAACATACCCCATCGGCACGGCTAAGCTAGTATTTTGGTGTTGACTAAACTAAAATGTTAGCTACAAAAATATGATGTCTTTATATTTATTATATATGTCTAAGGATTAAATTAAATAATTTCTTCATTAATATTCTCTTATATCATTTATTCATATTTATCATAGTTCATTATTTTCATACGTGAAAAATCTTTAATTATTATCATTTATTAAAATATAGCCCTTAATAAAATGTCATAAAATATGACAAGAGTTTTAAATTCCTTATTATATAATATATATGAATGTTTAGGAAAACAACGTCCTTGTCATACAATAAATATCTGTGTCATATAACGATTACATTTTAATAAGATTTTTATTTATAGAAATTAAGAAAAAACATAGATTTCTTTAATATAAAAATATTATTAAACCTAATTAAATTATTTTTTATTTTGATTTGGCTAAATTACATTGGCAATTATACGAGACGGAGGTCAAAACCACGCCCAACCCTTTGTCGAATACTGTCATGTAGAAATAATTATATATTCTGGTACTCCCCATTCTCAGCTATTTACTATCTTTCTAGGCCATAATTATAACTAAAATTTCATTGAAATATTAACGACAATGATAAAAGATATAACAGGGAGAACGAAAAGTAATCAAATTTTAATTTGCTGGCAAAAACATTTAAATTTAAATAATAGTCAGATGTCCGATTCCCTTTTGAAAAAAGTCCTTCTATTTTTTATTAAAAAACTTTTCCAAGGGTAATTTCATTTCTCTTTAACATTATTAAATTTTTTGCCACTTAATGTATGCTTTAACGATCTGAAAATGTGGTATTCCGATGGTAAGAGATCCGGTGAATAGGGCGGATGAGTTAAAAGTTCCAATCCAAGCTCCCTTATTTTTTCCTGTGTTATTTTTGCAGCGTGAGGCTTCGCATTATCCTGATAAAGGATCTATTTTTTGTTATTGACCAAAACAAATCGTTTTAATTCGTAACGATTCCAGAAAAATCCTACCATTAACAAACAAGGACCTTCTTTTTTGTTAGTGACGGTCGGAATAGGTACTTCTCCACATGAAAGCCATTTCTTTTTAGTATATGATTATTGTATAGCAACCATTTCTGATCTCCACTTACAATTCGATGCAATAACGGATCGGCTTCATACCGAGACGAGTACGTCGTTGATCGATCGCCGTCTCCGTCAATTCACGAAGTACCCAGATACACTTCCTGTACAATTTTCCTATGCGATGAAGATGATACTGACAGGACATCAATTGTTTGACAAGGATCTGAATCAACTATCGCCTTCAGGATATCATAAGTTAATTTTTGAGATACCTATTTCCGTTTTCAATCTTTTTTAACTGCCGATGACACTCGTAAGTATCGGTAATTTTTTCACTGCTTAGTTTGCCTTTATTTCTCGATCGAACCTAAATAACATATAATGACGTAAGTCTGCTTCTTCTGTTGTTGGCCTTGACATCTTTGTCCTTTAGTAAAAAACAAAAATTAGCCGAAAAACCTCGTATTAACCGAAAAGTCTCGATACAAACTAACTGTGAATGAGTTCATCGTAATTTGATTACTTTTCAGTATATATTTATTCCAGCAGTTTGTTTTCAATTATATGTATAGGGTTATTATATTTTTAAGTAAAACGTCGTTCTTTGATATTTTTTTCATCTTCGGGAATATGAAGAAGTCGCATTAGGTCATGTCCTGCGAATATAGAGGCTGTGGCATAATTACTGTGTAATTTTTTAACAGGAATTTAATAAAAATTTCATGATACGTCTAGGATAAGTCTGCGAAATTCATAATTTTCTGATTATGTTATTGTTTCAGGATCGCACAAATAATAAATGGGTCTCTTCTGAATTTATGTATATTCCATTGATTTCGTATATCGTTCCTTTGATCAATTAACCGATCACGTGTGATCAAGAGCGACAAAGGGGCAAACGAGAGCCTTTAAACATATCCCGACGATGCATCGTCACGCTGTCGAAATTAACAAACCGTGAAGATAGAAAAACAGCAGACGTCAACAAATAAACAGGCGAGCCTGCAGCTGCAGTCTCGTGACGGCATAAAGCCATTAGTCTGCAGATGTGGGCAAACTTGTGATTGCGAATCCTTTCAGGCAGACGCGCCTGAAAGGCTCTGTTTGCGCGCGACAAACTGTGCGCGAGCACGAGCGCGAGCACGCGCGCTTTGCGCCGTCACGGGATTCCTGGGAATTACCGGTTTAACGGTGTAGACTTGATGTGTCAGGGGAATTTTTATACCGTCTCTATCTCTCTCGATGTGTGTTCGACTCGGCTGTCATTCCGGACGGAGAGCGATACGTAGTCGACCGGTTTATTCCCCGGAAGCAATTTGTGCATCTGGTCCCCTGAGGTCAACTCTGAAAGTTGGGTCGTGTTGATGGAAAATGCATGCACAAAGTATTGCAGTTTGCTTGTCCAATGTTGACAGGTCAACGTGTGCAGAGGGGCCAGGTCCTTTAATCAAAAGCTCTCATCCGCATCAAAAATATGAGTTGTGTAAACTAATGCAGAAATGTAGCTAAATTAAATTATTTTGGTTTGCAAAATACCGATCTAGGGATTTTTCATTGTCTGATAAAGCACGAACCCGGCTGCCTTTAAAGTTAAAAGTAATAATTAGCATCCATGTCAAAATAGTAGAAAGTCCGCGACGACGTTTTCGCAGTACTATGTTTGGGGTCCTTATCAATTGTCAGATGCTAATTTATTGGACCGTGTTTCAACATGTGTTATTTTGAATGCGAAACAAAAGTACGACCCTTTTTTGTATCGATTAGTGACTGGAGATGAGAAATGGGTAGTGTACAATAACGTAACACGGAAAAAACATTGGGTTATAGTTCTACAACCCCATTACTAACTCCAAAGGTCGAAATCCATAAAGAGTAATGTTTTGTTTTTTGTGGGATTGCAAGGGTATTGTGTATTTCGAACTCTTTGATGCAATCAAATAATAAACATTGTCCTAGAGGTAGTGTTTCAACAATGTTGGGATGCTATCAACCATCCATCATATTCTTCAGCCTTTGCTCCTCTTGATCCACTTTTAGTCGAATCTATGAGTTACTCTCATTATATTTTTTTACAAATCTATTAAAATATATATTCATTGTAAAAATAAATAATAAGCATCTATAGGATTTAATCTGATGTTTAATTAAATAAATACATTGTTTACTTTTAATTAAATAACAAAAAACTTGGCTTAAGTATGCTTAATAATCCTTGAGGTCAATACGTCTGACCCACGGAGTTAATAAGATTAATAATTTCATAGAAATGTAGAAAAATGTTATACGAACCAACGGAGATTACCTTATTGTATTGTGTATAATAACATAACACAGAAAATACATTAGGACATACCTAGATTTATTAGAAAACTTCGAAGGCCAAAATCCTTAATAAAGAAATGTTTTGTGTTTGGTGGGATTGGAAAGGTTTTATGTATTTTTCATTGCGCTGACGAGCAATTATAAGTGATTATGATGACCCAACATAATCTTAAGAAATCGATTTGGGATGTTTATCCAGCACTCACCATATTTTTCAGACCTTGCTCCTTTTGATTATCATTTATTAAAATCACTGTATTTTTTTTCAGTTATAAGTTCAAGGGAGTTTAACTACAATGTTGTTATTAAGTAAAACGAGTCGGAGAATGTTATAAGATCATTTAAAAGATTACCTCAATAAAAAATGTTTTAATTTCATTCATAAAAAGGAGATACTTTTTGTATCAACCCAACAAATTCAACAGTATAAATATTTTTTATCAAATATATATATTTTTATTTATTTATTTGACTAAGGTGGATGGAACTCTTATGCCAGAAAGATTCTAAAACGCCATTCACTCATATAAAGATTCTTAAGTAGCAAGAGCAAAGAGTCTCTACACTAATATTCTCCCCAGTGTCAAACCACGACACTGATTATTTTTTAAATATTATTTCAGTTACATTGAATTTTTTATTATTTGATTAATTATTATTTATATCAATAAAAAACTGTCTTAGCAATATATTTTTTGTTTATTTGAATTCATTTAAGTAATTAAAATCATTTAAGCTCTTCTTAAATCTTTCATATTGACAAAAATCAAGAAATCTTGACGTTACTACGGTTAAAATTAATTAGAATAATAATAGAGGAATGTCATATTAAAAATGACAGAAAGTTTAAATTAATTGGATAAAATGAACAAGAGCGGGCTTGTCGGATAAAAGGCGAAAGATTTAAGTATATTTTCTCATATAATTATATAAAATAACATAGCTTATTTGTTTGGTCATTAATGATCTAAGAATGAAAATGACGAGAAATACCAAAAATATATTTTAATACGGTTAGTAATTGACAGCGTTTATAGCAGTAGTTATTAGTTTGTAATTCAATATTTAAACGAAAAATATATATTTGATATTAAATGCTGATTTTTTTGATCAGGATTAGAACGCGACTAAGGTCACAAACATTACCAATGAAATTTATAGGCCGATCCTAATGATATATAGATGTCAATTTTGGTTTAGATGCTTTAAATCGGGTGACAGAAAATTATAGGATGTCCTTAAATCGGGACAATCCACATATTTTAAAAATATATGCTACGAACTTAATTTAAATCAGATCTTCTACTTTACAAATCTTCACACGTAAACATTTACAACACGTGAACATTTAAAACGCCTTGGCAAAGTAAGCAGGATGATTATTACATTGAAAGGTCGTTTTCTAGACTAGATTTATAAAAAAAAGAGTTTGTAGAGTACAGAAAAGAAATAGGAGCAAAAAGGTCCAGAAAATTATCTTTTTGAAAAGGTTCTGTTCAACCAGCTGATTTAAAACTGCAAAGGATATAAGAACAGAGTTCATCAGAGGTAGAGGAAACGAAGTCAGTGTCGAAATGGTTACGAAGAAGACTCAAGGAAGATGGTTTTAAGGCAGGATCGCCGGCGACAAATAACTTTTCCTGAAATAAATGCACTCCAAAAGACTCAAATGGGCAAAAATTGACCGGAGCTAAACGAAAGAGGACTGAAAAACAGTTATCGGATTAGAGCACGTTTAACTTGTTAGTCTCTCGAGTGGCATTCAGTATGTAAGGAGGAAAACAGGAGAAAGTATTTGGAGTATCCAGCTAGAAAAACAGTTTGGAGATGCTTTTCTTATTTTACTTCTTATTTATATAACCTTCTGACCATTTTCCAAATTTAAAATACCATTCATGAAAAATTCTGCTGACTTGGAATTAACAAAAACAGAAATGGCCGATTTCACTTCACTTTCTGTTAGCAATGATTCATTTTTAAAAAAATGTTTCATAGAACGAAACAAATGGTAGTCTGAGGGGGCTAAGTCTGGCGAGTTAAAAGGATGCAGTAAAGCCGTCAAAAACCCAAGTCATCCATATTTTTCAGGGACAAATCTGCGACATGGGGACGCGCATTGTCGTGGAGGAGGAAGATTTTCTCCTAAAATTCCTTCTTTTCGAATCTTTCCCATTTTTTTTAGACACTTCTAAGTATTGGACCACTGTGCCGGTTATATTTAACAGTTCTTTGATGGTTAAAATTGTTTTTTTTTAAATTTCAGATTTTTTGACGGCTTCATTTACTGTACAAGCTCGTCCACTTCGAGGCTCATCTTTGAGGTGAAAATTTCCGGATTTGAATTTTTGCACCAGCATTGACATTTTCTGATATCTAATGAAATCTATCTGAGTGAAACTGAAAGGGTATGCAGTTTTGCAAATGATCTTCTGAAGGAGCAAATTCGACCATTGCAACTGGGTCGAGTAATTTTTTTTTTGTATTGAGCACAGGCGGAGACGTTTCTCGACAAGCACACAATAAAAAAACACTTCTTGACTCGTCAAAGGACTAAAAACAACTGATTCTAAAACTAGCCTTCGAAAATACGACAAGACTTTTACTACTACACTTAATATGTATCTACTGCTCCAAATAAAAGTGATATTTTAGATTTTATTAAAAATATTTTTCACTATTTCCATCAACAAATTGAACTTATAAAAGTTGATTCCGTAAAAAAACGCGGCAAAATATTTTTTAATAATTATGTGTTTATTAGAATCAAATGGCTATAGCAGAGTAGAGGGTCTTTGAGTTATGCCAAATCCAAATTGTCCGGTAGCATTGTCCAAGTTGGCGCACATATCGAGTTGGCAACGCCATTAGATACAGCATAAACTCGTATTGTGTATTAAGCTTCAAATTTCAGCTAAATTTAACATTACAAACTTTCGTGTTCTCACCGCAAGCACAATCATTTGTTAAAGCGGGTAGCACTTTTGGCCGACGCCAACTACTCACACGTGTCTGTGAACTTACACGGAAACGTTTATTGTTTGCGGGAAATGGGATACAAATGAATTAAAATATATAATTAAGCGCGAAAAATTAATTGAAAATATTTTCAATTTACGTCCGTTACTGATGCCCCATTCAACATTTTTAATTAGACTTTTAATAATTGAAATAAAAGCGTTAGTTTCGAACGTGATCGACGTCCGTTTTCATGTAAATGTTTCGGATTTTTCCAATAAGGCTCGTCGCATCCAATCGCGCGTAAATTGCGGTATTCGTATTGATATAATATAAAAAAAAGTATTTTTTTAATATTTCAGTTCCGCGTGAATTATAAATTAAATTCAAAAAAATTTCAGATCACCGATATGTTTCATATTCGGCAACAATGAAAGAAAACTTATGTAAACGTATTCATGCCCTGGGAAACTCTTCTCCGAGCTTTTTAACGAAAGATATAACATCCGAACTTTTTTTGAGAAAAAAAACTTCCTCGGCGGCCAACTTTTCCCACCTCGGATGAAGAACTAGAAGAAGAAGACGAACGCCTATAAAGTCATCTTATGTAAAGATTTTTTTTCATATGCTACAACGAAAAGTTTTCCCTATTTTATTTTTGCACAGGGGAAAAGAGAAATTGGCCCGCGTTATCACACCTCGACGCCGTAAACTTAACAAGTGGTTTATGGCGGAAAAATAAAAATGATTTTCCATATTAAATTAGTTTTTGCGAATAATTACGCAAATCAAGGGGCCTTAATCTTATTCAATTATTGCTTTTTCCCTATTTGAAATTCGAGGCAGTTTCGAGTAGGGAGACTCGAGTGGATAGTCCTCCGCACTGGATGGCACTTTATTAAAATGCATCACTCAAGTCCGAAACTCGGCTTTCCAAATTAAATAACTAAATTTTACCTCATAATATTTATTATTTTAATTAAATAAAACTCGTATATTTAATAAGTCTTATATTTCATAACAAAATTCAAGAATCATATTATAATTCACCTCTGATAATACTATAAACTATTATAAATATTCAGAGAAACGATCTATCTATCAATGTCAAATGCTGAAGTGTAAAACATATTTTTTCAATCTTCCATATGATTTTAATAATGAAATAAATATTAAAACTCTTAGTTTCAGATAACTGACATATTTTCATTATCCGCTTAATAAATTCTTCATCAATGTCTTGATATTTTTTATTTATTTAAAATGGATTCTCTCACACTCAGTACACTGGACCGGATGCGAGCGAGAAAAAACATTGCGCGCGTAGCAATAGCAGCGAATATTGTTGTTTTTTTATGTATGCAATTGCAGACAATAAAAGTTAATGATTATTTATAATATTTATTCTTTATATTCTTTTAAATAGGCACAAAAAAAATGTGACATGTACGATTTATATTAAATTCCAGAAAAATAAAAAAACTCTTTATATAAAAAGTCCATAAAGTATTTATATAATTTCAAAAGCTTTAATTAAAATTATATTATAAACTAGATTAACATTTAAATGAAAATTTTATCATTTTTCTTATTCAATGTAATAATTGATTAAAAGTCATATCTAGAAAAAATTTAACCATATATAATATTAAAAGCTTAAAAATATATTGAAATTATCAGATGTTTTTCAAAAATGGTTTTATTATTGTCACATTAAATTATTAAGTCCTAATTATACTCAAATACTTTAAGAATGGGTTTATTATTTTACCTCTAATGAAACTTAACACGTATCGTGCCCTGTATATTTAAAAAAAAGGCCACAGTATGGCATTATATAAATTTAATTGTATCTTACGTATTTACAGATTTTAAGAAGCGATTCTTATTACAGAATATAAAAACTCGAGTAGAAATAGCGTCGGCTGACATAGAATCTGCCAAAAAAAATATTCCAGAATTCGCCGAAGTTATAAAAAATAAAGGCTAGACACCAGACCAGATATTCAATGCGGACGAAACGGAATTGTCCTGGAAAAGGATGCCTCATCGAACCTATATATCAAAAAGTAAAAAAAGTGCGAAGAGATTTAAGATAGCAAAAGAAAGAATATCTTAAATCTTATGATCTAATTCTTCTGGAGAATTCATAAATGAAGCAATTTCATATTAATCGGTCTTTGAACCCTCGAGCACTGAAAGATTGTGACAAAATGAATTTACCTGTTTATTGGAGAGGCAATAAAAAGGCTTGGACCACTAGTATTATTTTTAAAGATTAGTTTTACAAATGTTTTATACCTGACGCAGTAGATATATGAGAAATAAATCTATCGATTTAAATTCTTGTTTTAAAAAGCTGTCGCCAGAAGTAGTCCCTGCATAAAATGTAGTACTACGAATAGAAGTTGAATACCAAAAGACAATTACCATTTGTCGAGATGTTGGTGGAGAAGAATTCGATGATATAGATATTCAAGATATCGAAGAAATATTCGAGGATCGCACGTTTATTGAAGAAGAATTGATCGAAATGTTGGCTGAACCTACGATAATTAATGACTTGGAAAGCAGTTGCAGCGAAGTAGCTATAATAGTAGCGTTTCACATTAAATACAATAAATGACGGCTTGGGATTGGCTGATTAATTAGAACATTTTTTTATAGAAAATAATCCTATAATGGTTTGAGAGGGAATTACAACAGATCTTGGCCCCTTATAACGATATACGTAAGATGTATACGCTTAAAGCAGACAATCGCTTATTACAGAATTCTTAAAGGCTAAATCCAAAAATAATCTAGAGTCCTCTGATGATGAAAACTTACAATCGAACGATGATGAAAAATTACATCTCGAAAAAGAGCCGAACATATAGAATTGTAAGTGATAGCGATGATGAATGAATGATCTATTATATATTGTTAATGTTTTTTTTTCCAATAAAAACGTAAATGTATATTGTTTAGATTTTTTATTTAAAAAATAAATAATATTAACTAACGTTGATAATTTTTTAGAACGCAAACCCTAATTTTGTATGAACTTCAAACCTCGTATAACACAGATTTGTATTACACGACCTTTTTGTGGAACGATATGACCGTGTTATACGAGGCTTAGATGTAAAATGCATCATTCAGTTATAGCGACTCAATAAATCTTCACCTACAATAAAAATTAGTTTCAGGCGGATGTTGTTTTCTTTCAGCATTTGTTCAATTGAAATGTATACAAATTAATCGATTACATGCGTAATGGCAGTTAGTCGGCGGTGTTTGCGAACTCGTGTATATAATAATTCCGACGAGTGTCTCTCCATTTACTTTGTTGTCCTTAAAACAGTGGAGGCTCGTGTAATTTATTTACATATGCATGAGGTAAACTCAATACCGAACTTACACGCAAACTTTGACAACTTGGCACATCTCGCTATCTAATGTTGCTGGTCCATTTCACTCGACTGAACTTGCGAATCAAAATTTATACACGCGACGATTTTTGTTTTAAATATATTGCACGCGTTGAGTGTCCTCACTGTTTTCGGCTCTTCAACATAGAACAAAACGTTATTAATATTGTATTATTGACCATAAATAATCACATGAATGGCGGAAGATATAGGCATAATAAATGGCCGTTGATTCCGTTTGTTTGCAGTAAAAGTTACCGGCGGAGATATTCAGATATTTGGCAACACTTTGTTGCTTCCAGCTAGCTGTTGGCGAAACTTCTGTTTTCGGTTTTGATAATTACATGCAAAAGTTTTTAGGTGATCTCGGTTGAGTTTGGCAAAATTGTGTTTTGATACGTGTGGTCTGGTGAATTTAGTAGGCCGCTAAGTACCGCGATTATACAATCAAAATATTGAGCAAAGTGTATTTGTATACAGTCGACTGCGACTAATTGGGACAAATAATCGAAATTCGCATAATGGGGACAGTAAATACATCCATATACGTCGTTCACTATTTTGAATATCGCCGAAGATCCATAAAATAATAGTTATATTTGAGCTAGACTTATGAAATTTAGAATGCATATAGATGAAGATATATTCTTCAATATCAAATAATAAAATTTAATAATTTATTTTTAAATATTATTTAAAAAAATATTTCATTATGCCATATTATTCTGTATAATTTTGTATAATAAATTATCAGCGTTATGTATTGACTTAAAAATTATATTTTTATAAATAATAGACAAATAATACAAAATTTTATGATAACAAGTTGTTTATTATTCTAAAACTATATTTATACCAAATTAAACATTTTACAAATCAAATTGGACGCTAAAGATCAAATTAAACAATATTAAACTATTTTACACATTTGGTACATTTTTTTGATGCATATGTTGTCTGTATCAAAATATACATTTACAGAAGGATTATTAATGAATAATTCTTACAAAATAAAAAAAATAATTTTAGATAATGCAAGCATTCACCATACTCAAGTGCGTGATCTTGCTGAACAGTCCGGTCACACACACATTTTTTTACCATCATAATCGCCAATGATGAATCCTATTAAAGAGGTATTTTCAAAAATTAAATTTTCTGCAAGGAATTTGTTGGCGGATCCATCAAACTGTCAAAATTTGGAAAACGTGATAAATGAGTCTGTTGCAACTGTCACTTCTTTAAATTGTTATGTACAAATATTTCATGAACATGTAGATGAAATTACCAGTAGCTGCTACTAAAAAATATTTATAAAATAATTGTTGTGTACATGTATCTTTTATTCTAGTTAAAAATGTATATACATACATATGTATATGTAAGAATTTTTCATTAATAATCCTACTGTAAATGTATATTTTGTACACAGACAAACATATGTGAATAAAAATGTACCAAATTTGTAAATTATATGTACGATTGCCTAATTTGATCTTTAGCCTCCAATTTGATTTGTAAAGTGTCCATTTTGATTTGTAAAATGTCCAATTTGATTTGCAAAATGTCCAATTTGATTTGAAAAATGTCCAATTTGGTTTGGAAAAAGTCCAATTTGGTTTAGAAAAAGTCAAATTAGAAGCGTAAAACCTGTATTAAAAAACATGGAAAAAAAAATCAGATGTATACAAAACAATTAATATTGTTTATAATAAAACAAAGTGCAAAGAACATAAATCAATCGTTAAATTTCTTATAAAATGAGATTTTACATTGATAAAACTAACTTTTTCTCTCTAGTCAAACCACCGCGTGCGCCGGCCACCATAAAAACTGACATATGATGGTTATGTTACGGTCAATAAAAAAGATTTCTATTGCATCGTGTTGGTGACGAATTCCGCTAAATGTCACTATTTTTAAAAATTAAATACGTGCTTACCATGTGATTTTTAAAGCGAATTAAATCATTGGGAAGCCCGCTCCCCATAGCTCGCGAAAGGGTTAATATGGTATATCATATGGTATTTTTTGATAATGGTTAATTTTACAAGCTAATATTACCAAATATAGTAAACTAATAATAAAAAAAGTGATATAATAAACTTTAATCTTATATCTATCATTTGCCATTTTCGTGAAAAGCATTTTTAGTATCTACCTATCCCATAGTGCGACGCCTCGAAAACAACAGTGTCTTACTAAGAGGTCTCTCGGAGACCCCAAGCATTAAATGCCAATGCTCTTAGTGATATTTTACCGCAGACTTGATTAGGATAGATTTTCTTGACGATTGCAAATGATTGAAAAAGAGGCGTTCATCTCTGTACTTCTTCGCGAAAAATTATAACAGTCTAACGATGATCAGCGTTTAATTATCGGTGTTTTTTATGATTTATTTCTTATATGTATTGAAGAGATCCGGGTATTCTTGTTGGTTGAAAAATATTAAATATTTTTCAAGCAGAGTACGATATGACAAAATAAAATGTCGTTTACCGCCATCCCCATCGTCCCTTACCCCAATCTCTAATATGAAACGTTACATATTTTCATATTAATCATTTCGGGTACATTACCGCCGCCATTACTATGTTAAGTAATAGTATGGAGAGTTTACATACAAAGTGTGTGGAGGAGAAAATATCATGTTCATTATTTTTTTTTTGTTAAAAGCGTACCATAAAAGATGGCGATTTTGTCCCGCCATAGTGCCTTGCGATTTTTTTTAATAAGCATGTAAATTTTGTCCGAAGCAAGCGACTACCAGTGCAGATTGTATAGTTAAATTAAAGCGAGTGAGACATTATATAATATTTTTTTTTATAAAAATAAAATCGTGGAAAATGTATCGGCAATTAGTGGATATTAAAACAGAATCTTTTGTGTTTTGCGCCGTTTTTCACTGTGATTCGAGACCGAAGCGAATTAACGAGCAGAAAATGATTGATTTGCGTGCAGAGATAAACGTCTCGATGAGAATTTATAGTTTAGTGTCTAATTCTGATATTTATTGTCCTCTATTTGACTTTAATTTTCTTGCGAAACGCTGCTACAGATTTAATTTCAGATGAAAAATCGCCATCTGATACAGAGCGTAATTGAGCGAGATATTAATTTGATTGATAATGATGGCAGCAAAAAATTCAAATATAATATAAAGAAAATTTTACAAATCAAGACTATGTATTAGTCAATAGATTTTCATCTGATATTAACCGATCCGTTACGGGGGCTGGAAACCAACCGCAGAGTCTGAAAGGGATATATTTATAATGGAAAATATACCCTAAGCATTTCAGGTCAAGATCTTGAGAATTAAAAATATCCTAAAATTAAAATAATCCTTTTTTTTTAAAAAAAAGGATTATTTTACGCATAAAAATAATTATTCATGATATTCTTCATAACTTGGTCGATAATTTAGATTTTTTAACTGATCAATATGACACGTAAATGACAACGTACTCAGCGATGTATGTGTCATTCGCACGATTCTTTATTTCGCAGAGACATATCTTCCATATTCACGAAATACGTGTTGGGAAAATTTAGTTTTTTTTGTAGAAACGGCGTTCTAGAAGGATGGTATAATAATTTATTAAATAATAATAAATTGAATACGAAGGAATAACATATCATTAGAGCTTTTACTATATTTGTCGTTGAGATATGTTCTTAGTTTGGAATACGCCCCATGTGCAGAAGAAATGCTCAGACTAGAGCTAATCACTGAGGAGCTACAAAATTTTGAGAAGAAAAAAGAGTACAAGCTAGGGATATATTCTCTTTAAGGTTGAAAAGGGAGAAGGAAAATAAATCTCTTGGTAAATGAATAGATGTTAAAAACTTTACAGAAAAGTACTACACCCAAAAAATTCAAATAAGCCATAATAAAACTCTCTGGAATGATTCAAAAAGAAGAAGGCAGAAGCAATGTTTTTTGGATCAAATTTAAATCCAAGGGGAGAGACTAATAAATAATAAATAAATAGCTAATCTTTAAAACTTGATATTTTAAATTTTTCTACTAATTAATATTACGCATAAATAAAACGCACACCCGGCGATGACCCACTGCAGACTGAGGACAAGCCATATGTCACTAGTATACGATTCACTTGGCACATCGTATCGGATGCGAATATTTTTGTTTTTATTTTTTTGTCCGCAATTGCCTTTTGCATTTCAATTACCATTTGCATTAAAAATTAATCCCTTTTTCGATAGAATTTTACATTCAAAAGGTTGCATTTGGTTGTACAAAGGCTGTAAGTAAAAACCTGTATCATAAACTTAGGATCCCAAATATACCTCATCGTTAAAGATTTTAATAAATAAATATACAAAATAATAGTAATTATAATTTTCATGACTGTTAATTGTCATCTGACGTATGTTGACGTTGATATTTACTTGCGGAAGATGTGGAAAATTGTTTATTTAAAAATCACTGTTATAGTGTCGCAGCCTCCGTATTAGTCATACATGGATATCTGCAACTTTATACTATTCTCGAATACAGGTTTTTTACGTCAAATACACCTTTTTGTAAATCCGTTGGAGCTAAACGCCATATTAAAAATAATATACCAAAAATGCTACGACGATTGAGAAAATATTAGATTTTATTTTCTAGGATACAATATTATTATTTAAGAGAGTTTTTCCGTATCTTTTATATCGAATCTCATATATTCTGAGGATTTTATCAAAAATAGTAAATCTAGTCGAGGTCCCAGTGTTAAAAAATAAAATTTTCGCATTTTCAAATAAATCCGGCAATTAATGGTGAATCCATGACCCGGATTCCAGTCTTCTATATATTCCGCTTATCCGTCTGTATTATCATAGAGCCCGGAAAATAATACGCCACGTTGACCCCGAGATCCCGACGTCCGGTCCGCTTCCGGTATCGCTCCATTGTTTCCTTCCGGGATTTTTTCGTCCGAATCTCCGGACTGATTGATGACACTAATTCCCGTCGGAACCCGATACGGCCGTGGGGAATCGAATTATGCGACTGTCCCCTCGGATACCACGTGTGTCCGATCGGACAATAATAAATTAGACTAACGAAAATTGCACGGTGTGCCACCAGCGTCTTGTCGGGCCGGATTAGCGACCAGCTAGCTGCAAAATGCAATTAGTTAAATTAATTACTAACACCCGACCAGGTCCCGATACGTTAATTGGTTTGGCAATTCCGTCCCAGCTCAGCCGAATACCGTAGCATAGTCAATCTCAGCATGCAGTATAAATTTTTTTCATAAAATAATTATTAATCAGAATAAATATAATTGGGTAAATTATTGATAATGCATTTAACTGATTTTAGCAAAGGATTCTAATTTTTTTAAAATCTTAAAAATATAGGCGGTTTGGAGCAAGAGCGCTGCCTGCTCATCAGTGATGAAGGCATCGTGTTTTGGATGGATGCGGGCCGGTAGCGGAGTGCGGGAGGGGGTCTCACCGCTGAGCGCGGTATCACGCTGCGACTAGGTGCAGTCATACTGACTCACAGAGTCTTTTGTTACTTATTTTATTATTGTTGATATATTCCGCAGCACCCCCAAATATTTTACCCACGAGTTGCCGCTGTAGATGCGAATAAAATCATTGTACATTTTATTATATACATCTTAATATTTAATTTTTGGCTGTTAAGAAATATTTTGTTTATGATAAACAATCTGGGTTGAGAGGTTAACAATTTTCCAGGAAAATTGTAATAAATTTTCGCTCACACCCCTTTAATTTATACCAGTTTCTATTAAAAATGTCAGGCATAAATTTTCTTAAAAAATAATCAATTTTTTTAATGAAGAGATTTAAAAATAAACTATAATTACAAAAGTATAGGCAATATTGTCTTGAATATTTATTCTAATTTATTAAAATATAATATATAAATTAAGCAAAATACAATGCTATTCTTGAAATAAATGGAAAGTTAGTCATTTGATACCGGCTATCGTCAAAATAATAACAAACTAATGTGGTTGTAAGGATTGTAAAATTGATACCGGGGATATAAGAATAATATTTACGATATGGAATCTGATCCGATTCTTTATTTAAAATTTAATAATAAAATTAATAGTGAATATTAATTTATATAGTCGTTTAGTTGGGTATATATTAAGGCATAAAATGAATTAGTTTTTGATAAAAAAAGAGTTGAATAAAAATAAGAGTTTTTCAAATCATTCCTTTATTGAATTAGGAAAGCTTTGTGTATTCAACAAGTATGGTGATATGTACAAGTATTTTATCGCTGAGATTATACTAGGATAGGATAATTTTCCGGTGAAACCCGGTTATGCATTTAGAGCTAACAATCCATGACAACATTCTCTTTAAACTCTATATTATTGAGTAGATTTTAAAATTTACTGTATTCTCTAACTAACCATAGAAAAAAAATATATTATGAGATAATATCTCCTTATATCTTTTTTAAAAGGATTAATCAATCTCCTAATTAAAAAAATGCTACAATTCCATGAAAAATAAAGGGAGAATGATTTCTAGGAGAATAACTAAAACATAATGCAATAGATGCTTCTTATTCATTGCTTCAATGAATATCTCATTTAATCAAATTGTAAAAAAATATAATGAGAGTAACTCATAGACTTGACTATAAGTGATCAGAGTGGAAAGGGTTAAATTGAGCATTAATAACTTTAATGAAGGAAATCATAGAATGTAAATAATTATACTCGAAAAATCATTATCGCATCTGAATAAAAAATCCCCTTGACGTATGTTGGCATTGCTACCTCGCTTAATTGTTGGTTTTCGAAAAGGTTTCGTCTGTTGTTGTTCGAGTGAAAAAACTATCTTAGCAAAAAATAGCAATATTAGAATAAAAATCTGATCACAATAGTCGAAAAATCCATACTCTATAAAGAAAAACATGAAAAGGATTTTTAGAAAAGAATATTGTCGTGGAAGTCTAGGATTGCTTGCACCTAATCTGTTAAGGTCCATGCCCTCAGCAAGTGAGAGCCTCGTGACTGGCAAATGATGATGATATATATATATATATATTCCTCTCAGAGCATAAGAGTTAACTGTATTTAACATGTGGTGTTATTCTACACAATGGCAATAATTATAATGTATTATTTTGGCGTTGCGATCTGTCAACAGGCAGACTTCCGCCCACAGTTGCGACGTGAACACGCTCCTGTGTTTCTTCCATGACGACTCTCGAAACTCTCCTCCCGTCTTCCTTTGACGATCTCATAGACACGGCATAACTATTATATTATTTGCTAACTACCGACAAGCTGACCGACACCATCGCTGACGTCTGGTTGCAGACTCTGCCTTCAGCATCACCGACTTAAGACCATAGACTGGCATGCCACAGAAGAGCCCCCAGCCGGCCTCTCGTCGGAGATCTCCAGGAAGCGTGCTTCTCTACAGATACACTTGGCATCAGACAGCCCTGAGTGCCGTCAATGCCAGAGATCTCCAAGCAGAGAGTACGAAGGGCTGCACTTGTAATATTGCAACTCGAATATAATAAATATCAGGTTGTTCAGAGAGTAATTTGGTTTTTTTATGAAAATAAAAAACGATTTTCTTATGGTGAATACATATTTTATTGAATTATATATTGTCCATTCTGGTCCAATACATTTTGCCAGCTTTCTGGCAGTAGCATGATACCACGCTCATAAAATTTTTGTTATTTACTGGCAAAAAGCTGATCCAGGTGATTTTTGACCTCCTCATTTGAAGTAAAGGTTTTACCGTCTAAAAAAAATTGTGATAGAGACTGGAATAAATAATAATCAGAAGGTGGCAGATCTGAAGAACACGGTGGGTGTGGCAGCATATTCTATCCATGATGTAAATGGTTTTGGTGGGTTAACAATCTTGTATGAGGTCTCACATTATCTTGGTGAAACATTACACCTTTTCTATTGATCAATTCTAACCCTTTGTGTTAAATTGAATCATTCAACTTGTCCAGCTGATGACAGTACACTTCAGAATTAATCCCTGTGTTGTCCAGTAGAAGCTCAAAAATACGATTTCTTTAAAATCCACAGCAAACAAACAGCATCGCCTTTTTTTAATGAAAATTGGCTTTCGAAGTGCTTTGAGTCGGTTCATCTTTTTTACTCCATGATCTCTTGCGGTTAACAATGATGTGATGATGCGCTTCAAAAATGGATAATTTTCTTGAAGTTTGAGAAGCAAATCACAGACGTCAACGCGACGGTACAAATTTCTTTCCGTAAGAACAAGAGGAACCCATATGTCGAGTTTTGAGATTAAATCTAGGCGTTTCAAATGAGCATGAAGGGTCGATTTTTAGTGAAGGGTCGATTAGTTGTTTTTAGTCCTTTAACGAGTTATTTTATTGTGTGCTTGTCGAGGCAAAAAAATGTTTACTCGACCCATTTGATATGGTCGAATTTGTTCCTTTAAAAGACCATTTGTAAAACTGCATACTCTTTCAGTTTCACTCCAAGAAAAACGCAACTATCGCTACAAGAAATATTTGCGACTTTTATGAAGACGTATTAGATGTCAGAAAATGTCAACGCTGGTACATAAAATTCAAATCCAGAAATTTAGACTTAAAAGATGAGCCTCGAAGTGAACGACCCTGTACAGTAAATAATGCCGTCATAAATTCTGATATTGAACAAAACCCATCTTTGACCTTCAAAGAACTGTCAAATATAACCGGGAAAAAGTGTTCCATTACTCAAAAAAAATGGGAAAGATTCGAAAAGTATTTTGGGAGAAAATCTTCTTCCTCCACGATAATGCGCGTCTCCATGTCGCAGATTTGTCCCTGAAAAAAATGTATGACTTGGGTTTTTGAAGGCTTTACTGCATCCTTAGACTTAGCCCCTTCAGACTACTATTTGTTTCGTTCTATGAAACACTTTTTTAGAAATAAATCATTCCAAACAGAAAGTGAAGTGAAATCGGCCTTTTTTGTTATTTTAATTCCAAGTCAGCAGAATTTTTCAAGAAAAGATATTTTAGATTTGGAAAATAGATGACAAAAGGTTATATAATATAGTGCAAACTGTTTTTTGTAAAAATACGACGAGACTTTTTACTACACTTAATATAATCTCTCAGCGATTTAGTGAGTTGTTATACGCAGGTTTACATCAATTATTACCTTTATTGTGTCTTCGTCAGCTTCGACTGGCCTTCCAGAACGTGGTGTATTTAACATCAAAATATCTGGATTGAAATTTTACAAATCAGTTTTGGCAGTGGCGTTCTGTCAATACATCTTCTCCATACATATCGGATATTTTTTTTTTTGCTGCATTTTTACCTTTTCGATAGCAAAAAAGTAAAATCTTCCCAAAATGCTGCTTTCAGCTGTTAAAATATATAATGATTATGCGACTTAAGTGTGAAGTTGGCTGTGAAAAAAAATAATTAAGTCCTCTATTAGGATATCATCAAATATAAATATTATTAGCTTGTTAGTATCCCATTCAAAACGCAATACGTTAATGATACCATGGCATAAAATTAATTAAAATCAGCGCCGATTATGTCGATGGAGTGTGGTATTTAATATATCAGTTCGGTATTTAATATATATTTCTCTATTAATTATGGTCGATTTGAACAGTGCCCGC
>JAGXCT010035074.1:0-13187 GCA_022495035.1 Philopotamus ludificatus
CGGACGACTCGATTGTTTTCGAGCCGCCGTAATGGATAGCGAGTTAAATACCCGCCATTCTTAGTCTAAACATTTATGAACAAAAAACTACATGTTAAATCTCGTGTTATCATCTTCTGGAATTTAAAAAAAAAAGTGTACACTAGAGTACCGATGAGTTATTTCCAATTCCCAATAATGACGTCTAAAAGATCTTCTTCCCTCTACATTGCTCACAACGATGAGCTTCTCCAAGCTTATTATTATAGAACATGTCTCAAACGTACAGAGTCAATAATTTATATTAATATGAAGTAAACTGCTACTTAGCGGAGATAATACTCGGATAGGTGACCATTCCGAATAATTCTGAGTGACGCTGGTCAATAGAGGGGAAGGGTGGAGGCTGACGACCATCTTTATTTAAAAAAAAATATGTCAAAAATATAAGCGCGCAGAAGCACTTTTTAGAAAAAAAATACTGGGGCGCAGAAGGCAACAGAAACCACTGCATGAAAACCGTGTCCATGGTTCTCCATAATGAGAACCATGCACATGGTCACGTTTCTCAGAAGTGAGGGAAAAGACATCCCTTGAAAATATACGCAATTCCCAATTCTTCATATCTTCATACTTCATCATTTCCACAAATATTCAATGGAACGACATCACATGTGGATTTAACGAACCGGTCCGGCGCTATTGATTCAACTTGAAGTTTTAAAATAGTGATGTATCTAAATTGGTATTGAAGTAAATTCCTATGACATGGGACTGAGCTAAGCTAGTTAGATAAGCTAGCTAAGATAGATCTACCTCCCGGGAATCTTTAAAAATCTTGAAAAGAAGAAAAAGTCAAGAAAAGACCCATAGTCCTTACATTACAAAATCACCCACACATTTAACTCAAACACAATATGGAGAAGAGCGTAAAAAATGCACCGTTTTTTAAGTGGGACCTCATCTTCAATCCTTCCATATCCTTAACTGAATTTCTTTTTCTTTTGAGAAGAAACCGATGCTGAACTGCACTATCTCTGGGGACTGACAGCTGATCTAACAAGTTATTCGATATAAATAGCACTGTTGAGCAACGGCGCATCATCGAGGACAGGAAAACACTTTAAGCCCCCTCTTCAGTTGTCAATTTGATGGAGTGCATTAAGTGACTGTTCTTCGATATTCCGTCTTCAGCGATTGACTAAATATGTGATTATCCTTGGGGAGGTTATTAGTCACTCTAGGTCCCAGACCGTGATGGCAACGAGAAAACTCGTTTGGGTAAAAAATAATACCTCAACCCGGCAACTCATTCTAGTTCTCGTTGCTATGGAGCACGACGTTTGTTAATCGCTCCAAAGAGAGACCTTGCCCCTTGACAAGGCCGACTGGCAAACACGTGCCTGGACAAGAACTTCTTGATGTGTTTGAAAGGCAATTCCAACATTTATGAGCATGCGAAGTATGAAACAAATTAATGCCAAATGATCAATCATCAACGTCATCATCATCAGATTTGTCCTAAATTATATAAAAAATTACTGATAAAAGCTAGAATAGAATCTGTACATAAAAATAACAATACAGAGTGCAAGGGTATACATTGTCCTCACACCGCACACGCTATTCAGACACCACGCTCATTTGTCAAAAATTGACATAAATATTTTTGCGTGACCACAACCCTATCAGCGCTCACGATCACAATACAAGTTAAAACACAAATTACCCCCTGAAAATCATTATCTCATTACTGCGCGGAGCCATGGGATGATGACGTTAGTAGCTTTCATTAACTCCACGTATGATATAGTCGTACTTCCACACATAATTATAAATCCATTATTAAGTTTCTGCTGTATTCTTGCCCCTCACGGATACCATAATTATAAACACATTATTAAGTTCGGCGCGATTATGCGCCTTAAGAGAGGGAGATAGCGGCATCGGGAGAATGCGAGAAAATCCCATTTTCCAAAGTGTGAAATATACGGGTCGCGAGATTAGGCAGATCTCCACTTAATATATTTGACAATATTTTAATGCAAATTTATTGGCGCGTTAATTACACTGGCGCAAAGTGGAAACGACTCGGCGACACGGTACGTGCAGGGCTGCCAACTTCGATCGGAGATTGA
Organism: Philopotamus ludificatus; assembly: GCA_022495035.1. Taxonomy (NCBI): domain Eukaryota; kingdom Metazoa; phylum Arthropoda; class Insecta; order Trichoptera; family Philopotamidae; genus Philopotamus; species Philopotamus ludificatus. The sequence goes on from JAGXCT010035074.1 coordinate 2,118, forward strand.
CCCGGCGGAAATGGGTCAGCGAAGATGACGCTGCCCGCGAATAATTCGACATTGTTTCGACGTATTGCCAAGCAGTGATGATTGAACCCAATCGAATTTAATTAGCCGTGTATTTTGATTAATGCACAAACAACCGATGTCGATAAATTTGAATAATTCGTGCGAGTGAATGAACGGAGACGTGATTAATGTTTGCGATATGAAACTTATTTGCCGAAGGTAACCTTTTTCGTCGTAGGGGGGGTAAAAACATATTTGTTTTCCCCTTCAGATAACGACAGGGGTTGTAAGTTTCAGTATTATCATAAAAGGGGTTTTGCTGAACAAAATGTTTTCAGAAACATTCGCACATATAAAAGGCGACACAAACAACGCGGGATGTGTGCCCAGATACAGGATGCTCCGTTACGCCGCCGTGTTGCCATATACAACGGCGATTATGTTTCAGTTGGCAACGCCGTTTCGATTGAGAACCGTTTCGTAACGCGACATAACCTCCAAACATTTAATCAGCTCTTTTAAGTTTTCAGCGGAAAAAATCAACACTTTTCGCACGTGTTTCACGCGGCGCGCGGTGGGGGATTTACCGGTAAATTATGCACGGTTACGTTACATGTTACACAACGGTCAAAGTAAAACCCGATATAGGGGTAATAATCTCTTTCAAGTATTACCTAAGGGTCAATACCCGTTTCCGTGCAATAAATTCGGACCGAACTACCCCCGTAGCTGATAATTTAATTAAATCGTCGGTTTTGTAAGGGTTTTCTTTCCCAATTCGAATAGATTTAAGAACGGGAGATTAGTTACCGGGTTCGATTTATTTTTGCGACGTATGTACGTGAGAATGAGTACAGGATGATACTGAAAAATAATAATTGAATTAATCTTATTTTACCCCCAAACAACTCCCCTCAAATATTTTTAGCATTAAATAAGACATGTAACCTACATTTTCTGACGCCGAGAGCGCTCTCTGACATCTAATATATTTTAATGATAAGCAGAGGGGGTGAGATCGTGGATTCCCTTATGTGTACGGGATGATAAACCTTTTCTGAGCTGTTCAAAATGACTTAATTCTTTAGATTAGTTGAAAAATTTTAAGATCAATACGTCAAAATATATTTGTATTCTCCATTTTTGCTCCCCATTGCTCCCTATTTGTTTCAGAATAGATTATTCACATTTAAAAATCTCTGATTTAATAGTAAATGTATACAGAAATAAAGAGAAGAATTTTTTTTACATAATTCTTTTTTTTTTAGGCTTTAAAAATTAAAACTAATTTAAAATTTTACGAAAGTATCAAAATAAGTATTTAAAAAATGCTTAGAAATAATCATCTTAAATAATAAAAATAGAAAAAATAATCGAGATATGGAACGATAATGTCTAATGGATTTCACGAACCGGTGCGCCGTTTTGATGCGCTCCGGTACTCTTCGACATCTTCTAATAAATCACATTTTGGATACACATTTTGGAACGGGATTGTAAAAATTGAACGCAAACATCAGGAAAACGTGAATTTTGAGCACGTAAAATCAAGGTTTCGCTGTAATTTAATAAAAAAAACTAGCCCTTTGTGCTCTAAGACGATTTTTTTTATCATCGTTCTAAACATTATTTTGTGAAAAAAATATTACGACTATTCTTAAATGCAAATTTATTAGGAATAATTATATTTAATTTGAGTATTATGATAATTTGCAAAGTTCTTCGCACGCCATTGAAATTTTCCAATCACCCATTCACCGATTGCATTTTGAAACGATGCTTAACCTCCCCGTGCGATGCATTACACATGCAAAATATAGTATTGTCGACAATTAGCAAAGCTAAAAAGTGGCTAACATGTCGCTATTTTGCGGTAGGCTCATAACTACAAAGGCAAACATGTGGTGCGCGTGTTGTGCCCACTGTGCACGCGACCTATCTGATACACAATCGCTGGGAACGTACCATGCGAAAAGATTGATGGCATTAAAATTGCTCTTTGCTGCTGAATATTATATAAACGCTTTGGATTTGCACGGGCACTGATTGAAAAGCTTCCCAAAAAAAAAAATGTAATATATAACAAAAAAAAAAACAATATAATCTTTTAATCTAGAAAAATGGTAAAGTAACTAACTGCCAATTGATTAATTGTTTTCCCCGTATCTTTGACAGTAAGACTATTAGATATAAATCGAGGATCCCTGATTTATTAACCGTTTTCCCCCAAATCCCAAAGAGAGAGCCGCGGTATCCGTGCAATTCGATTTATAATCGAAGCGAATTCGTGTCTTCGCCGAAATGAGTCGTCCACATTATATGATCGCGCCATCGAAAACAACAAATTGAACCATTAATATAGCGGAAAAACCCTCGAACAACTACTTTATTGTGCACACGAGGGCGGTTTGGTAATGTAATATACGACAGCTGCGGTCCGCGCGCCATCTGCTAAAAATCACTGCATCGTGCGAAATTATTACAAAGTTTCGTACATGCGATACAATTTTATCAGCTTTCCAAATATCACATATTAGAAAATAAATCGTATTTTTTTTTCATAAATAAAATAATATGAAAATTTATGGGGAAATTCTCGGGATCGTAGTCTAAATATCTGAATTTTCACTCGTCACTGACGTATCATGACATTAGTATTACTCAAACCTTATATATATATATATAATATTTTTATATAGAACATTTGGCGAGATAGACATAAAAGCATTGCATTATGTGGGGAAATGATAAAGATAGCTATATCCTAATTTTTTCCTGATAAGATATAGTAGATGAATATTTTCCCGTAAAACGCGTAAAATTTAATACTTTGGACATCATTCGTGGGTCAAAGGATTGCCTTCTCCAGACCATCATGGAGGGAAAAGTAGAAGGTAAACGGTGGTTGCGAAGAAAGAAGCTGCAACGGCTTAGCTACATTTGCAACTAGACGAGATTTGGAGCTCAAGAATTGTTCCAGAACCAGATCACCTACATCTGTAGTGTCCCCATCATCCGGAAGACATCGCCATCTCAGCCGGTCTTAGTCTTCCTCCCTCTAACTACCCAGCCTCACCAGAGACGTGTCCGCATCAAGCATGTAGCTAGAATTGGGATGGTTGCCCCCTGGATTTACTAAGTTCTTCTAATGTGGGCCAGGTCCCCAGTTGTAAGGTCGAAATTGAGTTATCGCGCGGGTTGTGGCATGTAACAACACTCTATGTGAGAGGAGCCGATTCGCAATTCTTTTTTACGTAGGTACCTCCAGTAGCACCCACACAAATCGACCTGGATAATGGCCCGGGTCGCAGCACAATCCCGCAGGATCTACGGAACCCACGTTCAATTTATTATTGTCACAATCCTCACGTTGAAAGCTCAGTTCCAAGGGTCATGACTGACGACCTGGACCTTATTCGATAACCTAGAGGACAACCATCGCTACCCAGACCATAGTATTGAGTTGAACGCATCTCTACTGGAGCTCGGAGAGCTAATGAAAGAAATCCAGGATCGGTAGAGATCGTGTAGTGTCCTCAGGGTATGAACGATCCGCACAGGTTTAATGTGCTACTTATATATGTATGATGAAATGAGATGAAAATATAAAAATGAAAAAAAACATGATAGAACGACGTTTAGCTAACTCTGAGGAGATAGAGAATATATTGTTAGTACAATATTATTTGAATGTAATCCTAAATGACCGTTATTTGTTTTAAAAAAATACGATTGCCAATTGCCACAGCTGCGTCGCGATTCTTTGCATCTAGACACTAGAATCCGACATAGATATGCACTATTAGATCAATTAACGATCCACCTGTTGAGAAGCACAACTCTGCCGAAATGATTCATGCTCCGGGCGAGAGCATCGATAATCGAGCATCGCAGTTTTCCGCGGGCGATTCGCATCCGCGGGCTTTTCCGCGCTTTTCCCCGCGTTTTCGGGGGACGGCAGCTCGATTCTGCGTGGGCGAAAGTCGCGCGCGGCGGCGCGGGAGGAGGGCCTCGGCCCCGGGGGCGGAGGCGTCGCGGCCCCCGGAGGCTCGGCCCCGCTCGTCGTCTTACCTCTCAGATCGTATATTGCCCCCGTTTACGGGTCGTGTCGGTTACACAATTATCCGGTCGCGGTTCCGAGCATGGTCGAGGTGCGGGAGGCGGGGAGGGGCGCGCGGGGTCGGTGGCGGAGCTCCTTAGGCCGGGCTGCTGAGAGCCATATTGGAATTGATCGTGGGTAGCCTAGTTTTGGCCTAAGGCCGACTTCGGCCTCCACCGCCGCCGACGCACAAACACCGACTGGTGTCTTCTACTTCATTGATTTTTTGCTTTATTGTAATATACATATATCATTTTTAAATATTCGAATAACGAATAGTATTAGTAATATATATATATATATATATTACTAATACTATTCGTTATTCGAATATTTAAAAATGATATATGTATATTACAATAAAGCAAAAAATCAATGAAGTAGAATCGGACTTTAAAATTTAAAATTAGGTTCAAACATTAATTAATACTCTCAGTATATTATAAGGGAATTCGATATTTGAAAAGAAGATAGACTTTTCAAAGACTTATATCAATTTGAGAAGTCTTAGAAGAAGATGTATACTCTGAAGCAACTTGCTAGAAGAGATGATGGCCTTGAGAAGCTCGTCACAATTGACAATGTAGAAAGGCGTAAAGAATAATGATTGTCACGATCCTTTTGTAAAAGGTTGTAAGTAGTAAGTAGGCCTTCCTTTGCTCATGTCCCCGGAGAAAAGGGAGACCAAGTCTTAGGTGTCTGGACTGTGTACAGAAAGACACTGCATCATTGAAACTTACCGGAAGATGAAGTGACGTTACGGTAGACCGGATAAAATGCAGAAGGGTGTTGGACGAGTCCAGGACCTTACAATAGGGCTGTTGCGCCTATGATGATGATGTATGTAGTAGAAATGTAACATTTTAGGAGAAGCCCAGATTTAAGCAAATTATATTTACATCCTACTGTCCACATTCTTGAGATTTACTTACGATCTACCGGAAAAAAACAAAAAAGGAGTAAGTAACTTCAGAACTTATGATATCTTACGCTTTCGTGTAAGAGAAGAGGGAGATTGCCTCTTAACTCTACTGGAAAATAAGCAAATAAATGTCTAAGAAGTTGATAACAAAGTAACCGTTATGGCATTCATCGTTCATTTTTATTGTCATTTTTAAAGTGTTCCTAAAAAAACGATGGATCGATGTTCCACTGAATTATTACAATATTTATTTTAATTTAATGAGGGGAAAAATCAGTAGCTGTCTCTTTATTTTTTTCATCATTCATTGATTTTCCCTAATTTTCAATAAAATGGAGTGAAAATACATATTGTGTAGACAGTCGGAAAATGTGTCGGCGCCCCTAAAGGCCGCCGCCCGGCGCCCGCCGGTCAATAAAGCTTGCGGCGCATGCGCGAGAGCCTCCCCGTGACGTCACCCGAGTATTGGTGACATTCATGAGGGAGCAGAGCGGAGCTCACCCCCGGCCATATGTGTCACCGATGCATCCTCTCGTTTTCGACATGATCGAATCGTTTGACACATTCTCACCGTTTCGAATTAAATACATATATATGCACGCGACGGCCATTTTGTCGCCGGCAATCTTTTCAATGGCAACACTGGCCGATTTTTTTTCGAACCGCTGACCGAGTGACCGTTATCGGCCATTGCTGTCGATTCGAAATTGAAACGCAATGCGATCAAACCCCAATAATGAATGCTAATACAACTCAATCATAAATAATTAATCACTGAACGTATTAATATTAATAATAAATATATTTCAATTAGGATATTTTACATTAGTTTGATATAAAAAAAGATAAAATGCTTGAAAATATAAGATTTCATTCATGGATAGTAAAGAAAATTATACGTCATCTTTCTATAAAGCAAATCAGATGATAATAGCATTTAATTAAATATAAATTATTGGATATTTCAGCTAATTATTAAGATATTTTTTATGAAATATGAATAAATTGCAGGTTCAAAATCATTGTCGGATTAAATTGCAGCATCTGTGCAAATCCATCGCAACTATTGAGAAAATTTCATCGAATACTTTATTTTCATATTCAATTTATTCACAAAATGATACGGAATCCAGTCATTTAATACAAAATTATTCTTTATAAATGGAATAATATAAACTTTTAATGCTCAATTCCGCATTCACGGCGTCTAGTCGATACGAATATTTGCAAAAATTGGCCACGTTCCAGATCTTCACAGTCGCAGCTGTCTCCCAGTATTAATAATGAAAGGCTCTACGACAAAATGCAGCCAATACATGATCCTTTTCATTTAAAATAATCATTTAAAGCAGCCGTAAAACCCGTATCGCTTCTTACAGATCGGAATATACCATATTATCCGCAAAGGAAATTTAACGCTCACAATAATATTAATTAAAATCATCTTACATCTTCTTCGTTCACCGGAAACGTGACCATCGCTCTCGAGACACTGTACACGTTAGTCTGTCGTTCGGATCCGTGATATGCAGAGGCGATTTTAAACCTCAAATCGACTATCCAACACGTATCGCAATACAAACACATATGCTTATACGGCATTTTCGATCGTGAGTCGTTGAATCGTCCAACGCATCCTTTATAACAGTCGTAAATATCTTATCTATCGTGAATCATTTATCTATTTAATTATATCCACATTGATATAATATATTGAACGCAGAATCCGGATATTAAATAAAATCGCCATATAAAAATATATATACATATATATTTATTCATAAAATTCACATTTAATATATTGTATCATGCATTATCGTCATAAAATATATTTATATTATAATACGTATGTTGATCCGTGGATCGAAAAAAAAAATACTATCGGTATTAATTTATATAACTATTCAATAATGAATGGAATTATTTAACAATTTATTTTTTAAATGTATCGGATCAGTCCATACGTTGTGAGAATGATATAAGTGTAAGGAATGTTATTGACGATTCGGAGATGGACCGAACACCGGTAATGACGCATTCTAAATAGTCGGATTCTGAACCAGAATGAACATGGATCTTATTAATTGAGATTTAATTCATCTTAAAGACGTATTTCATCACACAAAAGAGATTAGAATGATGCATGAGCTATCGGAAGTTGAACGAGAGTCATCACTTTATAATGTTAGGGCTTAATCTAACAATTAATTCAGATCTCTAGAGTCGAAAGGCTTCACATTTAAACTCAGAATTGATTAAAAAATTGCAGTAATTAGTGAAAGAGGTATTGTAAAATAGAGGCTTTAAACTTCTGCCTCATCGCTCGTCATCATTATCATAGGCATAACAGCCCTATTGTAGAGAACTAGTCTCATACAATACCGTTTTTCATTTTATCTGGTCTGTCGTCACGTCGCTCTATCTTCCGGTAAGTTTCAATGATGCAGCATCTCGCTGTACACAGTCCAAACAAATACGCCTCGGACTTCCTTTCCTCTGAGGACAGGAAGACTTGTTAACCATAAGCCTTTTCGGCGACTAACTGTCCCTCATCCTTAACACGTGACCGGCCCATCGGAGTCTGGTCACTTGACGACAACTGTGACTTGTATATCCTCGTGAAGTCGGTACAACTCCTCGTTACTTTGGATACGCTATTCCTCATCGTCGGATACGGCTCCTGGTCTCACCATCCTCCTCTCTGGGATATCCAGTTGTCGCTCATCTTGTTTTGTCAAAGCCTCATCTTAACATACGTGTCTGATGGGGGTCATATAGAGCTAGAGTTTAGTCTTCCTTGAGAGGAATCTCGAACGGTTTGCCAGCATGGTTCTTCCTCAGACTTCCAAATTAATTTCATTATTTTCTGTAATAAGTGAGCCGAGATATGTGAGTTCCTAGAAGGCCTCGAAGCTGTACTCTTAGACTCTCAGGGGTTCAAGGATCTGTCCTTGGCATGTATTTTGTCATGGTCTCATTGATCGTCAGTCCCATGGCCATTGTCACTCTCATTATTCGCTAGCATGCATCTATGAGAGCCGCCCGAGATCTGGCCATAATGTCCACGTCGTACGTCGTATGCATAGGTATAGGCTGTACTGATTTATTAAGAATGGTGCCAGATGTTTCCATGCCAAAGTCTACGAGTTCTATGTTAAACAACAAACATGCTAGAGATAGCTTATTAATAAAATTCACGAACTTATGGACTTACTCGATAATATAATATTAACATTAACAATTGTGTGATTATTTAATATAAAACGGTGAATAAATTGCTGTGAGCGTTTAGCGACGTAGCTGCGATAACAATATTTTACATAAAAACAATGTTTGTTTATTGAAACAATATCGTTTAATTAACTTTTGGCACAATCTAGAGGTACATGAATATTTGAAATTTTTTTTACATACTCGGCGCTTAAATCGTCATATTCTATAGCACAATAAAATTTTATCATTATGTTACAGATTAATAAAATATTATAGACGTGTCATTGAGTGCTTAATTATATACCGTTTCCCATTTAAAATTGAAAAAATATTCATAATAAAGATTACTTAAATATAGCTTCGTGGAGATGTGTATTGGGTCGACGAGTACGAACGATTTGTAGAATGTAAAACCAAAATTTATATAAATACGATGAATATTTTAATCATAAAAGTAGCGGTAGCTTTTTTAGTTCGTTGTTTTGCTATTAAACAGTTAATCAAATCCCAATATAAATGGTAGTTAGTGGGAGTAAGATCTTATGAGTATCGTAGATGATGGAGAACTATAAACTCTAACTCTGGTAGTTTCGCCACCGTTATTTGTGTGGTTTAACGTTGGCGTGATCATTTTGGATCCATTTCTCATCATACATTACATTTCCATTAAAAATTATCTTTTTTGTGACATAAACGCAAGCTTCCGAACGTTATTGTCTCTACTTTTTATTCAAAATGCTTGAAATCCATTTATCCAGTTTTTTTACTCTACTGATCTCAGGTAGATAATTCATGTGCACTTTGAGATGAATCTGACTCGACTCGGAATTATCAGAATGATACTTTGTATTAAATTTGGTACTATCTGCTGTGTAATAGTATTAGAGGAAATACACCATTAATGTTCCGAGCTGTCTACGATGCTGTATTTCTACGTAATATCTCATATATGCAATGTGAATTTTTGGGGCCCCCCGATGCTAATTACATTTCAGAGGCCCCTAGAAACACATAATTGGTGGGGGGTTGTCGGTTGTCTAGGGATGAAGACGAATTATAAAAAATAATGTATGTAATAGTTAAAAAACAATTCTTATAAATAGAATTAATAGTTAAATAGATTTTTAAAATACAAATTGCGAAAAATGGCTCTGAGATTTCTGTTATAGATTAAATTTAATATATCTGGACATTTTAAACGTTCGTTTTTATTTTAATTTATGGTTAATTTAATATATTCTTTGGGTTGGTGACGATGCGAAGTCAATACTATGAGGGCAACAGCATTTGAGGCCCCATTGAGGCCCCCAACAATCGGGGGCCTCATGTTCTATAAATCCATACTCGTCGACCCGATAATTAAACGTAATTAAATGTAGCCGTAGACACATTTACATTAATTATATACAAAAAAATATATGTCATTACGTTTAATTTTATATAATATATAAAAAATATTGAAAACAAACACACCCTGTTATTGAAATATACAATTTTACATAACGTATGATATGTACGTGCAACACGTTAATTTTAACACGTTAATCTATGTCCAACGCTTTTATATTGCCGGTAAAACTTGAGAACAATCCTTTGCTAGGTTTTTTGATTCGTTTCTTCTCCTCGATTCTGAACATCTCCGTCTCGATCAACCAGTCTTTGTATGTCTTCTCCACTAGCGCTCTGTGCTCCTTGTGGTATTCGTCGAGCGAGGCCAACGGACCGCCGTAATCCGACGGCAACAATTCGATATCGATGACGGACGCCGGTCCGTTCGACGTCAAGTTCAACAGATCCATAAGCGCCGATTTAATAAACGGTTTGAGAATGTACATAACTTGGTTGATAAACGATGGAGTGTGTACGACATGGATCTTCTTCAGTCTCGCCGGATGTGCGTCCTGAAATAATAAATACAATGTTTATTCATTTACTATATTTAACCGGTGTCACGGCTTGTAGGTAACATACATTTATTACGTTAATGTAAGTTAATCGCAACAAAGTTAGTACTCGGATAGGTTAGCCCTCCGACGAAAACTATGATTTTAAGGAATTCTTTATGGCCAAGGGGGTATGTAAGTGGATATGACCCATTACCTTCTCATGTATTTGGCGCGTTAGAATTAATTAATTTAATGCCATCTATTGATCGTTGAATAAATAATTACAGTCAAACCTGTTTTTGTGCGACTTTTTATATGCGGTATATGAAAAAACACAAAAAAAAATCGAAAAATAATTAAAATATTCATGGTAAACTAGTATTGTCCCAGCCAATTACATTACATATGCATTGCATTATATCGGTGATGGTGAAACTTTTTGATGAGTGGGTCAAATATTTGTTTATTTTTTTTTAATACTAGCTCGTCGGTCAAATCAGTGGCGTCACTTAGAAATGGGGAGGAGGGTTATGGAATTTTCATTCCCAAATCTTTAGTGAAGATGTCAAGATTCATCATTAATATTTTAATACTGATTAGCACCATTAATATAACTTTTTAAAATTAAAATTAATCAAAAAAAAGAGATTTTTTCTTCTAGGTATATTTATTAATTGTTCTATTTAGATAAAAAAAAATTAGGCGGTCGCTATCCCACCGCATAGTTTTTTTAATTACGTGTATTTTATAGCTACTCGTGATTTTTTGGATTTTTTTAATGCGTTTATTTGTATACGATCCCTATCTACCGCACAAAAACAGGTTTGACTATATATCAGTTTAACCCATCCGTCACGGTGGCTCAAAAACAACTGAGTCATCCGAAGGGGGACTATCAGAGACCCCAAGCATTTCAAGTCAAGATATTGATGAATTCTTCATTAATATCT
>JAGXCT010035074.1:14973-80565 GCA_022495035.1 Philopotamus ludificatus
CTCAATACGTCACAATCTACATCGAGTTTCCGAGAGCACCTGTCTTCACATTTGGCGGAAGAAAAAGCACACGATGGTAGTGAGGTGGCGCCCATAGGGGCAACTCGCACAGTACAAGGAGGTCGAGTAGAGGTTTTCTGAACGGCCTTTCCTACAGTAAGGCTAATTGCTCAGCCTACATTTGAGGGGCCATTATAACGACAAAACGTTATTAAAGGACCGACACTCTTTATTTCTAAACTTCGCCAAAGCAGGCTAAGGAATAAGGTCAATGGAGGCGATTCTCGCTCCGACTTCTGTGGGCAAAGATCATGAAGGCCCTGAAAGCAGGGCCGCTTGAGACTAAATCCCGGTGACCGATGGGGCCAGGGGCCAGTCTGACCCGACCAAACAACATGCTTCTCACGGAGTCAAACTCCGGGTACACTTACAGGATGTGTCCCGAAGTTTAATCGGTACACCCACAAAAGTCCGAGTTCGCATAATTTAGAGTTAAACGCACCATGTCCCGCGATGAACTGTGTTACATGGTGGTTTGACTCAATCCAACGCATCTTTAAGCAGGCCTGGACATCTGGGAAGAACAGGTACAGGACCATTCCTAAGAGCCGTCCACAGGTGGGGAGATGGCAACATCGCCAATGAGGGCCTCAAACCCTTTTGTATTTAGCCATAGTGCGGAACGAACCTGAAGCTATAAGCCCAGGGGCAGCACTCCGGCCAGGACAGCAAGAGCCGCCGTGGACGAGGTCCTATACGCTCTGGTGAGCAACAACAGTGGTAATATCTGGTCTGAGAGAAGGCGTCGGCGAATTGTTGATATACTAGCCCTATGGCCCTAGAAGTTGGCGGCATATGTGACTATGGGGACGAATATAGCTTTATAATTGCTCTTCATTATTCGGAATTTAATACCCCAGTTGCCACCAGCGACCCTGCTGAAGCAGCCGATGGCTTGGTTCGCCTTTTCCAGTATTTGTCCAGTGTGGCAAAGCATTCTAAGATTGGTATCCAAGGTAATTCCAAGGTATCGCCCAGAGCCGCGGATCGGGATGTTGCGGTCACAAGTCCAATGCACGGGGGCCGCTTGAGCTGACCTTTTATAAGCACGCCAAAGCATTTGTTGGGCGCAAATTTGAGTCGGTTAGTTGAGCCCCAAGCACTAATGCTATGTTGTATGTCGTTTGCACGGTTTTCCAGTCGATCTCGAGTATCCCCGCCAGCGACCACGAGGATGTCGTTAGCGGTAAAGGTATTCGCAGCACCCCGTCAAAGAGTACAAGGAGGTTATGTACTGCGCCAACCAACAGCATGATGAAGTGCTTTGCCAATTAAATGTACCATCTTTTCTCAATAACATACCCCAGGCAACCCTGAATCCATGCGCTGGGGTATAAGCTCGGGTAAAATCCAAATTCCCTCATGTAGAGATATCTTAAGAATTTCTTCTGGATTTTCTCTAGCCTGAGGATATTCGAAGCGTCATATGGCGCTCAGACGATAAATCCTGATTCAAATAAACTCCGAACCAATGTATCGTATAGCAACCTCATTACTAAGGTGCTATGTATGTAATGAGAATTTTTCAAGACAAATCCCAACATTTACTCTATTACATACTTCGTATATATGTGAATTGAATCTAAGTTTAGAGTCGAATAGAATTCCCAGACCTTTGGTTGACGACTGCATAGGAAGAGTTACGTTCCCAAGCATGTAATCAAAGGTTGGAAATTCTTTAGATCTCGAAAATATCATTTACTGACATTTTCCAAGACTAAAGACGATTAGTAGATGCCCTTTCGAGCAAAGTATGTTCAGCTGCATCGAAAGGGCATCATATATTGAGGAAACTGATTTAAAAAGTTTTAAGTCATCTGCAAAGAGTGAGAAATTACAAGAAAGGACATGCTATATGTCGTTAATAAATAAAACGAATAATAATAATCCCAAATTAGAACCCTGTGGGATTTTCCGAAGTTGCATCATAGACACATGTCGTTACGGAGTCATGTATCACATACTGTTAGAAAAATTGTAAGAGATTCTACGAAATTAAAGAAATTAATTAAATTTAGAAATGATTCTAGTGTGGTCGACCTTATCAAACGCCTTTTCGGAGTCGTTATAGTTTGAAAAGCTAAGCAAACCAGTAACTGTTGGGCGTGCAGGCCGAAATAAATAATAATATTGCACATCGAATACATCTTTTAATTTAAATTTACATATTACAACGTGAGAAATTCAACGTAGAAGTTCTAACGGGGTCATATCTAAGGTGACCATTTATTTTTCATCTCAAAACGATACATTTACAAATTTTTAAGACTGATTTTAGAACCTATTTGTCGTTTATCTCTTAGTCATATATTCAAAAGCTAAAGCTTTAAAAGGCAAGTAAAAGCTGAAGAGTATCAACTTTTACCCCCCTTTTAATATTTGATAATTAATTGTAAAAAATAGTAATAACCTTCTAAGCATTGGGTCGTTGTTATTGGTAAAAATAGAGGTAAATTTTGAAATAACAATAATGTTTCATTGATTTGGAAATTGCATTTCTTTACAGATGGATTAAAGAGTTTGTTTAATGTTTTGTAAAAAAGATTTTTGTTAACCTCTTCAGGAAGTTTATTATAGCCTTTTTTCTTAGCCTCTCTTCGTCGGTTTCAAAAAATAACTTTTGGATTTCGATAGGCAAAATGTCAGTTATATTGTTATTTAGAGAATCTTTTATCCCAAAAACTTCATCCTACAATAAATGAGAAATGGGATATCAACATCCTTCTAATTTGTTTTTAAAGAAACAACTACAGCTACTTTCTTGCAATTTCGCCATTAAAATACGAACAGAGTGGGAAAGAAACAGAGTATTTTAAGTTAATTTATTCGGTCTTTTTTTAAAATTGCTATCGTGGTTTAGGCTCTTTCTGAAAACGGGACATTTCGGCGTCACGAAGCTGTGCCTGGGGACAAAGGGACATGCTAGCTAAAAACGGGACAGTCCCGTTCAAAACGGGACGTATGGTCAGCGTGATTTAAATAATAATCAATTTGCGATTAAAATCACATTTTCATTTGACGTCAAGTTATCATAATAACCGATTTTTAATGAAGCTGTACCAATTGTTGCATTGCGAGATCAACGGTTTACGTCCCGACCCGCAAATATGTACAAATAATACGTCGAGATAAATATTAATTAATATTATATACAAGAGCGTTCGATTAAATATAATTTAAATCAGCGGTCGCCAAAGTGGTGGTGGTCATTATTTGCATTTTTTAATCCACGCCAAACCAATTCGGAAAAATAAGTGACTTGCACAGATGAGAGATGCATAATGGATGAAATAATCTTAATCTCGTAAGACGTGTAGCTAGGTGCATTGCACGTGACTTCATCAGGTGCCATTAGGAAAAATGGTGGAACAGAAGGTGGAGAGAAGAAAAAACACAAAGCATTGAAGCCTTCAAAACTTGAAAGACAATTGTATTCTAAACACTCGCATTTAGGAAGAAAAACCACTAGAATATTTAAAAAGAATGCACGAAAATATGCAAAAGCAAGTTATGGATTTAAGAAAAATTAACCTGGGAGATTAATCATTACTTAAAGCTTCCTACCTGATATCACATCATATCGCGAAATGCAAAAAGCCGTAAACGATTGGAGAATAATTAATTAAGCCTTTCATGATAAAAGCCTGTGAATAGATTTTGGGAAAGCAGTACTGTTCAGAATTAGAGAGTAATTCCTATGTCTGCTAATACTATCAAGCGCAGAATCAATTCAACAAAGCACTCCTTTGTTTTGTAAGGGTTAACCGATCCGTCACGGCGGCTCGAAAACAACCGAGTCGTCCGAAGGGGGTATATTTTTAATAGAAAATTGACCCCAAACATTTCAATTCACGATATTGATGAATTCTTCATAATAAATGTATTATTCTAGGTATAAAAATAGTCATATGCTTCATAATTTGGAACTCGACGATATCTCGCCGTAGACTGCGCTCTCGCCACACGTGTCAATCGCACATTTCGTTCGCACTCAGCACATCGTACCGGATGCGAGCGAGAAAAAACATAACACCCGGGGCAACGTAGGCGAATATTGTTGTTTTTTTATTATTTTATTCACAATTACAGACAATAAAGGTCAACGATCGGTACGGCTTAGGTTCAGTGTGAAAGAGAGTTACTTGAAGAACTATATTGTTCACTTAATTTATCAGGTAGAATAACCAGCTCTGAGTTTATTTCCTAGAACACAAAATTGAATGGAAAAAATGTATTAGGATATGCACAGATGGTGCCGCAAATTTGGCTGGACATCTTTCAGGAAGTTGAAGAATGTTGGCCATCCAGATATTCCATCTACAACTGCATTATATATGGTGAATGTCCACAGAACTACACGAAGTATTATCAAAGCAATAAATTCTCAAATATTTAAGGAAATTTGTGTTATGCTGAGGTGAGATGGCTGTCGAGGGGTAAAAAATTGACATGACTATTCGCCTTGCGTAGAAGTCAAATTATTTTTCAACAATAAAATAATCCGAAAATGCAAAAATTCTTGCCCGACAATAAATGACTAGCGAAGCTTGCATACCTGCAGATATATTTTCCTGTTAAATGACCTAAACATATCCTTGCAAGGACAACTTAAGGACGTGTCCACACTACGAAGTAAAATGGATACGTTTCAAAATGAAATACTACCGTGGCAAACGCGGTTGGTTGAAGAAGATCTGTTAATGTTTTCAAATTTTGATGAATACATGAAGGAGAATGATGTTGACCAGTAAGTGGTAACCCTAGCTCAAAAGGATTTGGATCACACAATATTTTGTTCGTTATTAAAGAATAAAGATCCCCGACATGGTCATATATAGATAATAGATCTGTTTGCAGCGTCATGATAGTAATTGAAGCATATATCTCAAATAAAACCTCATCGACCTCAGTTGTGCCTTTCCATAAAAGTGAATACCCTTTAGTTAGTGAAAATGCGATGAAAAATCTGTTTTAAACCTCTCAGTGCGGCGCGCATGTCGTACATGCGCATACAAATCGTGTCCAAGGTACGGAATAATTTTGAAGATTTTTTTAAATAAATAAATGTTTTTAGCTAGCAAAAAAATGTTTGATTACTTTTCGGTCTCCCTAATATATTACATCTTTGAAGTTGAGCGTTGTGAACATGCGAAATTATAAAATATTATTTATAAATAAACAATTGGAATCAACATGTAATTTGTACGTCACGGCTATACCGTCATCAACAGTTGAAAGAGGAAAACCGTCGCAGAATTATTTATTGACGACAATAAACATATTTTTACAATAAGGAATTGAAAACAATATTATTCCGATCCATTCAAGTCGAAAATATATAAAAAGGTTGCATCGATCTAGAAACAATCATCATATTCATAACACTGATTAGAATAATACATTAACGATTCTCGCAAGGATAATAAAAAATATAACGTTTTCCTGCTCAACGTCCTTGATCTGTTTGTAGAAATCATAGGTACTGAATCGAGTATCAACAAATTTTATTGTTTTTATTATAGTGTCGAGTAATAATTATGCAAATAATTATTTATTACCTTTAATGTTAGATTGTATATAAAAATCTAGATCTTGACGATTTAAATATGCATCAATAATATAATTAGTATATTTAAACAATCCATGACGTATTTTGACATTGGTGACTATATTGGAAGCTTGTTTTATTCTTGATAATTAAAAGGACATATTGATACTTCTTATTATTTCCGAAAATGAAAAAAAAGAGTCGACGATAAAATAATCATGAATTTAAATAGTTTCTAAAAAGGTTTACTATCACTACATAATTATTGATACATTCACTGCATAAATATTATTTTTCGCAATCGACACTTTTTTCTTTAGAAAATCAGAGACAGCAATGAAGAACGCATTTTTACGTTCACTTGTATTTATTAAATAATATAAATTAAAATAAACGATTTAATTTTACACGATTTTAACATAACACGGTTGAAAAAAAACATTTTTCTTTTAAATGTGTCAAGATTATGCAAAAGTACTCAATCATACGTTTCTTAACTATTCGAATACTTGAATAGCTAAAAAGAACTACGGTCAACCTTCATGTAGCGCAGAGATAGAGACTGCGCTATAGAAGACTAGGCAACCATAAAACATATGAGATTAGTTTTTTTAATTCTATGAAATTTGTGATGTCAACCGAAGGGTATTGACCTTTAATACGCGCGGCAAGGTATTATATATTTTAGAAATATTTCTTTTACCGAGAAAATTAGCGTTTTGTTAAAAACGGCGATCTAGAAGGAAGAACTATATGAGGGACTGCCGTATACACCGCACTGTAGCAGGGAGTGCTATAGGAGTGTTAGCTGTATTCGAATATTTGAATATATTTAAATACATTTTTTATTATTAATAAAAAAACATATTTTACACTCATTTTTCACTGATGGCCGAAAAACCGGCCCAATTAGTGCTTTTTTTTATTTAAAAAAAATGATTAAGTTATACTACTGTGGAAAATAATTGGGAAATAAATTGATTATAGACTTAACCCTTACGCTGCGGCGCCCTAGACGTTCATGGGCACACGAATCGTGTTCAGCACGCGTCGCCATATTCGACGTTCAATTTAAATGGGATTGAAGCCCATTTTGACAAGATTACCCACAAACGAAGAATTTAAGGTGCAGTTTAGAACAGGTTATCAGTAGTTTTGGCTTCAGAAATTTTTTAATATAAATATTAAACAATTTATATTGGAGTATCAAGTTCATCCCTCTCTTTAACAGCATTATTTGTTTATTCATGTAAAAATTTACTGGGTATTGGTTTGAGTCATTCCAAATCCTAATATTTTAAACGAAATTTTCAGTTTTCAGTCGAACATAAAAATGTTCTTGATACGCGGCTCTTTTTTCTAACTGAGATTGTCAACTTTGAGCGAATATTTCATTTTTCTGGCTATATGGATTGTTTTTATTGATTATCATCTAATCGTTCGGCCAAACATCAACAATTTTCAGTTAGAAAAAAAAAATAATTACGCCACTGGTGTCAACTCCAAAAAAACACAATGGCAAAATATTAATTGTTTGGAACATTGTGATCTAAATCGGGTTGGGTTCTCCCGTATTATCGCCGAGAGCGCTCTCCGACGCCCGTTGATTTCAACCGATCAAGGGAGTCTATTTATAATGGAAAATAGACCCGAAGCATTTCAAGTCAAGATGTTAATGAATTCTTCACCAATATCTTGACTTATTTTTAAAAATGGATTTTTCTAAGAATAAAATTAGTTATTCAAGATGTGCTTCATAATTTGGACGATAATTTGGATTTTATTTAACTATTTTATGTCTATTTTCATACATTCATTTCATGCAAAATATACCCCATTGGTCGGAATCGTTGGTTTCGAGCCGCCGTGACGGATCGATTAAAGGAAAAAATGTATGGACATATATTATCGTGTCATCGTCTCACCGCGACCGTTTAAAAATAATTACATTCAAACATCCGCCATTTAGGATAAGAAATCATAGTAATTTGAGACAATAATACGCGCAATATTAATAAAATCGTGTAATACATCTCATAAATAATAGATAATGGGTTCGAGTCCGATATAAACGAGAACGACAATCGACCTGCGGCGTGGATGCAACGGACAAACAACTTTTCCGTTGCATACAATTACTATAATGAAAAATTTAAATAGTATTCTCAATGTTGGACAAACGTCACTCGGCCGGTTACTCAACTCTGCTATTGCAATGTGCGAATTTTTGTTTGCCTACGTGAAATTATTATTTATTCACCGACGGCTACGACACGATCAGAAGCATTCCTCGCATCGCGTCTAACACACGAGGCGTAGGATATAAATCGAGATTGACTCTCCTGTAATTCCATCTTCTGTGGTATTGTAGGGTACGCTGGATGCTGGACGCATCACTGTTCGGTGCCATGTGTATCGCACATCTTCAACAGTATCACTTTTAATTAATGCTGACGTTCTTCCGCTCGACCCTAAAATCCGGCAGAGGGCCGTCAGTTTTAGCTTGAAAAAAAACAGTCCCCTTGTCGTCGGCGCCACTACGGTTTGCCCATTCAGGCGAATCTTTGGCAAATCTAAAACCACACGTCCGCGAATCGGTTATTGTTCAGTAGCATGAGAGGTGGGATTCCTCCCCAAAGGGCGGACTACCTATCTCTTCTTTCGCGATATCAGAGCCAGTCTAAATTGTAGCTGGTTCTTCCCAGACTTCTGAGCCAGTCAATTCCTGACATTGCTGGTATGGGTACGTCTGTCAGGATTACAGTCACGTTCTGTGGTCCTGTCCTAACCTGGACGCTGCGAGGACCCTATCACTCAGCAATGTGATTTGTTACAGGGCATTTGCTTTACATCGACTTTCGGAGAGTTGTGAAAGGCTACTTTCCCTCTCCCTCCTCCCATTTCTTAAGAAATTTTAGTTTTATTTTTAACATCACGCGTTTTAAGAAAAACTCTGCTTTTGTTGCACCGATTAAACCGGCCCCATATGCGGTGTGGTTCTGACGCAGCTTTATCCTGGTAACAAAAATAACCAATCCGTCACGACGGCTCGAAATCAACGCCGCTGGCCGATGGGGTATAATTTGTATGAAAATAGACCCCAAACATATCAAGTCAAGAGTTGATAAATTCTTCGAAAATGCCTTGACATTTTAAAAGAATGGATTATTCTATGAATAAAAATAGTTATTCATGATATATATTAGTAGAAAAATGCACAATATCGATCTAATTTTGAATTTTTCTTCTAATTAATGCGACGCAGTGGTGACATGCGCACAGAGCGACTGCCCGTCGCGACTGAGGCCAGCTCCCGGCTCGCCGCGTCTAGTTTATCTACTGGCACAGCACGATATTTTTTCTCGCTCGCGCTGGACACGCGCGATGTTTTTTCTCGCTCATATTCGGTACGGAACGTTAAAAAAACATATAGTGTTTTTTTTCGCAATTGCGGACAATAAAGGTCAATGATTATTTATATTTTAGACTTTTTAGACAAATACAAAAAAATTGGGACATGTAGTATTTATATTAAAATTGTTATTTGAGAAAAATCAAAAACCTGGGGTCCCTAAAGCAGACCCACTCCATCGGCACATGTTTATCGGTCTCTTCAAAAACGTAAAAACGGGGTCTCACTGTATATATTTTTTTGAGTTAGCTTTTTATTTTAAAATACGAAATTTTCGACGGATACCCTTTATATAAAACATGATAGATTTTTTTAAAAGATGCGGGAGTAAATGGGTCTTTCAGACTTACATTCTCCTGGTCAGTGTCATAAAGAATTCCTAGAATTCACCAATATCAAGATTAAACCTGTCTGAAGACCAACTCGGCTCAGTAGCGATTAACTTAATTATTATAACTGAATATTGTTACTATTGTACCTAAAAATTGTGAAATATTTTTTACTTTTAAAGAATATCTCAAAAAGGTTCATAAACCCTGACCTATTTAAAATAATAAATAAAAAAATTAATATCCATTTTTAATTTGAAAATTTTAATAACACTCTTCTTTTTCTCTAATTCTCACATTTATCGATTTCCTGCACTTATAATTTTATTATAGTCTTCGCCAAATACTCTCAAGAACGATAATATCCCTGATTGATTGTCCCAGTAGTGGGGTGTACGATTACACCCTGGTACACGAACTAGGATTATCCCTAAGTATAAAACTGAATACGGAGAAATTTTCAAATCAGGTTCCATTATATGGGTGCCTTATGATGCTTAGGATTCCCTCAGATTAAAGAAAATCCAGTAGAATTTTTTTAAGATATCTCTACATGAGGGAGTTCTGGATTCTCCCCAGTTTATACCCCAGCACATGAATACAGGGCAGGGGTATGTAACTCGCTCGATGGTAACTATCATTACAACCGAGCTCCTTTGTGTGTGCTTTTTCTTCCGTCAAATGTGAGGACAAATTGCTCTCGGAAACTCTCCGGTAACCAGAGCTATTACTTTGCTCAACCACTTGGCTGACTATGTGATGATTTTGCTATTTGATGTTAAATATCGGGATTTCTTTTATATTATAATTTCATAAAACGGATTAACTAATGACGGTATTTTAATCACTTTTTTTGTTATTTTATTTTTATATTTTGAAATTATTATGTATAATTATTTTTATGTTTTTATTAAATATACTATTATGTTTTTATGCGTGATTGGCGATCTGGGTTAATCTGCAATGCCAATCACGCGTTGTTTTTTAATGATAAATAAATAATACTTGCATATTGATGGATCTATCATTAGGAAAAAAGCTTAAAATCATCATATGCCATATAAGAATCAATTAAATATTAATCAATTATAACATCTTATTAAGATGTGAGCTGTTCGTATATCATATTATTTATTATTACTATTTTGTAGTTTTAATTTAAGATGATAAGATATCATTCATTAATAGTTTTGTTTAGTTATTATACAGAAAATAAGATAAGTTTATTAATAAATATTGAATTTGGCTACTCGTGTAATCGCGCAAACAAACGAATGTTGACAGATAAACAATCGAATCTGGAGCAGTGCTACCAATCGTCGCATCTGTCAAATGAGAAACCATACGATACCGATAAATTGAAATATGCATTAACGTCAAAATAAAATATCACTTTACCATAGAATACGTATGCGATGATAAAATAATAAATTTTAATATTATTAGATTAAATTCAATTCACAATGTAGACATTGTAATATAGTATTTTTTTTATTAAATCGTTTTTAAACGGCCTTAAAAAATGTATGAATGCGTATTGTATGCTCCTTTTGCATTTTGGTATGTAAAGAACTGATGTTTAATCGTGTAGAGTGATTAAAATGCATAAAAGTGTGAAAATAATTTAAGTTGGTCAGCCTGCGTCCATAGGAGGGAGTAGACGTTTCATCGTTCGATACGACATCGGCGATTGATGCGCCGGTATCGATTCTTCGATCAGTCGGCCGGTGCCGCCGACCGATATTCGACATCGCGCTGGTTGCGATACCTCCGAGGTGAATCAGTATCGCCATCGAAGTGCGGGAAGCTCAAACTGGCCCATGACGTCACGCGTGGATGTCGATGAGGCTGCGTCAGGCGACCACCAATATCAGCTCATCGAGTTCCTCGTGCCCAACTGCGAGGACTCGCCCAAGAAGACGAGAACGCCGAAAAACAAGAGCAAAGCTTGGTTATATTTCGATAAGAACGATACAAACTCGGCAACGTGTAAAATATGCAACAAAGTCATAAGGACCTGCGGGAACACGTCCAATCTAGCCAAACATCTGAACGTGCACGAAACGGCCGGTCACATCGAAAATGTTTCAGGGTAACACTTAATATTATCATTAGACGATCGATCGGTGCTCAGATTAACGACGAATATATTAACGTGCGCTATTGTTTCAGCGATAAAAATATACACGAAGATTTGAAACCTACGTTAGATGAAATTAGACAAAAAGAAAAAACAAATACGAAACCCGGACCAAAATTTACAATTACGTTACCCAAAAATATAGAAACGTTAATACAAAAGGTATGAAAAAATCAGATTATTCCGATTAAAATATATATATTAATCAGTCTATTCGGTTTCAGGCTAGTCCGATCAAGGTTAATGCTAAATCAAATAATCCAATCATACTAAAACGCAAAGTCAGCAATCCAAAAAATATAAATCCGTCGACCACGCCGAGACTGAAAGACCCGGTGACATTTCCCAAGCGTAAAAATTCATCGACGATAGTTAAATTAGTAAAAAATGTACATTCGAGTAAGCGAATTAATTAAATTACATATTAACGGAACCAGGAATTTCGCCATTATTTACAGATGATCTATTCCGAGTTAGTCTGTATCCATACACAACGGAAGAAACGCTTTGTTCGATATTTATTTCGTAAAACTGTCGACGATGAACACTTTTTGACGAAGGATTAAATTCAAACGAAGCTTTGCAAGCCATTAAGAAAATTTATTTTATAAGTAGATTTAAAGCAGTTTATTATTTATCTTTTTCATTATATGTTTTTATAGTTTATATTAATAAATCGGTGCTGGTTCTTGTCTATGCGGACGACTTAGACATTGTGGCCAGATCTCGGGCGGCTATCGAGGATGGAAGCCAGTGAATAATGAGAGCGGCAATTGGCATAGGACTGAGGATCAACGAGAGCAAGACAAAATACATGCCCATATCCCAAGGATGAATCCTTGAACACCTGAAAGTGGAAGAGTACAGTTTCGTGGCCATCCTCGAACTTTGGAAATACGAAGAAGTACAATGCTGGCAAACCGGTGCTACTAAAAGACTATAGTCACGCTCTACATAACCGTCATCAGGCCCGTCCTAACATACGGGTCTGAATCTTGGTCTTTGACAAAACAGGATGAGCGACAACTGGATATCCCGGAAAGGAAGATTCTGAGACATATATTTAGAGCCATATTTGACGACGGGGAATGGCGTATCCGAAGCAATGAGCTACTGTACCGACTATACAAGGATATACCGGTCACAGCTGTTGTCAGCGTGGTCAGACTTCAGTGGGCCGGTCACGTGTCAAGGATGTGGGACAATCAACCGCCGAAAAGGCTAATCCTGATAAAATAGAGAAGGGTGTTGTGCCTATGATGGATGATGGATTTCAGATACTATGTCTGGATCCTCGTGTGATGGTGATTAGGGTGTTTTCAGTGTTGTGCACATTAGCAGTGTATAGTAAATACAGTGTTGGACCAATTACGCTTCCCTCCTCAGCTACCTCCCACTGATCCGGTGAATATTCTAGCCTGCGCTTCCTTTATTAGTTTTCCAGTAATTAAGTCTTAACCTGGAGCCTTTTATTATTTTTTATTATCATTTTCACCTGATTTAATGTAAAATAACTTATTTGGGGGCTCATCTGGTAAGATGCTTCAAGAAAGTTAAATATCTCTGCCACATCTACTGAGTTCAAGGTCACATTGTGTGGATTAAAGACCGTTTTCAGATGTTCGGCAGACTTTTCTTTGTCGTTTCTTGCCCAAGCTCCATTAGAATCTCTAATCGGTGTTTTATATCACTGCGGTTGTTTTAATTTTTAAGTAGCCGTCCAAATTGAGTAGTCTGTAGATTCGATATTGGTCAAGTTTTCCAGGTAATTTCGTATATAAGAGTTTTTTTGTGTTGAAGTAATGACGAAATAATGTTTTAATTCCTGGTTCTATTAATATTATATTTTATTCGACGTCTATAATCAACGTACGTTTATTTTTCTAGGTGGAAACTCGCGTCAATCTGAAATCACGGATTGTTTATTATATTACATATGTACCGACAAAGTGCCATTACGAAGCGTCGAAGGCCGAGGATTTAGAAAGCTTATGAAGAACATAATACCCACGTACATAATTCCAAAGATTAGCTATTTAAAAAAATGCATAGACGAAAAATACGAAGTGCTGCAAGCCGCGTATATAACTAAATTATCCAAAGCGAGTCACGTTTCGTTGACGTGCGACATTTGCAGCGATAAAAAGACTGAAAAATATTTCACGGTGGCCGCTCACTTTATCGAAAATGCAAATTTAACATCGGTGTGCATTGCCGTCGAAGAATTGCCGGAACACTACGACGCGGATTACGTCGGCGAAAAGTTAATGGAGATTTTAGCGATTTGGAATATAGACGTGACAAAAATCGTCGCCATCGTCACCGATAACAATGCCAAAATAATGAATACCGTCGTCGATTGCTTCGGAAAACAGAGACACATACCATGTTTCGGTTATTCGTTAAATCTCGTCGTAGAAAACACGCTTAAAGAATCGTTCATCACGTCCGTGCTAAAAAAGGTGCGATCAATCGTTTTATGGGTGAAGAATAACGCGGAAGTCACGGAAAAAATTAGAAATCGGCAGACGTCGACCGGAAACGAGCCGAAAGAAGTCGTCACGGACAGCTCGGGCCGTTGGAATTCCATTTATTATATGCTGGAGAGGTTCATGGAGCTCGGAAAGATATTAGACGACGTGTTAATACTTTACGACGCGCCGGAAATGCCGACCGAATTAGACTTGACTATAATCAAACAGCTGCTGCTGTTGTTAAAGCCTTTGGAGTACATGAGCAAGGAAGTCTCGTCGGAGTTATACGTCAGCATTTCGAAAATCATACCGATGATGAATTGCGTAACGAACGAGTACAACAACGTCGACTTTGAAAACGACGATATTCAACTGCTGAAATCGGAAATATTATCCGAGATCGACAAGCGATTCGGACAGATCGAATTGTGCTCGACGATCGCGTTGGCGACGCTGCTAGATCCGAGATTCAAAAATATACATTTCCAAGATCAACACGTGGCCGCTCGTTCGCTGCGTACGTTGATCGAAAACGGCGATAACGATCTGTCGACGGACACCGATTGCGATATGAAAACGGACATCACACCGGTTAAATACGATATATGGAATCATCACAAGAGTTATGTTCATAAGCAGAGGATGAAAAAGATCATATCTATTAGCTCCAGTATAAAAAACGATATATACGACGAAGTCGCTGTGTATTTAGACAATTCAGTGTCGCCGCTCTGGTCGAATCCGTATTCGCAATGGGAAGAGATGAAAACGGTGTTTCCGGGACTGTATAAACAAGCGATGAAGCATTTAACGATACCGGCGACGTGTATTCCCGGCGAAAATTTATTCTCAAAGTGCGGACCGATCATCAATCAAATCCGCAACGGATTGTTAGGGAAGAAGGCGTCTAAAATCATGTTCCTCGGCAGTTGTAAAGAAGAAGAATGGTCGTAACGATCGACGACTGTAAAAAAAATTGTTATTTATATTAAATTATATATTGATGAATTGATGGATGCCCCGCTGTACGCTCTGGATACGTTCGGATTTGAACGTTAAGCGAACAGGTGCTAAAAGGGGCGTCGCTTACCAGAGTATGGATGTATGAAATAGTTTTAAGTAGTTGCATTTTTTTTTTTAAAGAAATACATTTTTTACATCAAGTTTGTTTTTATATAATCCTTAGCTCATCACTCAACGGAATAAATCAAACACACTCTTAACCGATCCGTCACGGCGGCTCGAAACCAACGGCCATGCCTGATGGGGTCTGTTTACTAGGGAAAATAGACCCCAAGCATTTCAAGATATTGATGCTTATGAGTAAAAATAGTTATTCATGATAAGCTTATATTTGGTTGAAATTTTGGATGTTTTTAACTAATCAATATGCGCAAATATATCCAATAACTAACCAATCAACGCGTGAACTCGGCGATGTTTCACCGCAATAGTACGGTTTCACTCGCACTTGCACATCGTACCGGATGCGAGTGTGAAAAAGTATTGTGTATATCTTTAATCTAGATATTTATTTATCAATACTAACTCCTCTCCCTCGTTGTATACATTGTATTCCTCGTTGGATACATCCACCCTTTTTTCAATATTTAAAGCCTGAAGAGTAGGTTATATTCTTGATGGAGACGGGAGGATTTAATATCTAACTTGTTGACGACCAAATGTAGATCTTTCGATTATTCAATTTTGGACGGGTTTTGGGGTGAACCAAGGGTTCGGGTTTGGGTTGATGGAACACTGGATTTGGTAAGGGGAGTTATTTATGAAGTGTTCGATGCGGACGGAGATGTAACAAATGTGGGAGATTAAAAATTTTTGGGATGTTCTGATTTTAGGAGGAGGATGAGAAGTGTAGTCTTCCCTTTGTCCTTGATGGATGCTGGTAATGTCCTTAATGTCGTGTTGTTGTTCCAGGAATTCTGTGATTTCTTCGGTGGTGATGGTGGTCGGTATGCCATTTATGTAGATCGTCATTAAAAACAAAAGCTATGTCTTTTTTAAGAAAAAAAAACCAGTTTGAATGATAAAATTAATAACCTGGAAGCCGACCGTCACACTCCTGGCATCAGGATTGGAACGAGCGTGTCTCTGCTGGAGTTCGCGTAGTGTCCTCCAGGTGGCAAAAACCCGCCTCAGGTTTAGATGGCCACTTATGTATGTATGAATGTAGTATTCCCTGAATTGAATCGACAAATGGATGTTATAGTATGTTTTTCAGGTGGTTACCCTAACGGTCATATTTCGACCTGCAAAGGCAAAGCAATGTAATGCATCAGGGCCTTCGGCATAGAGTCCTGCAGGGGGCCCCTGATTTTTTTTAAAAATAATAAATATTTGCAGCATCGAAATCACTAATATCGATTATCGAGAAGCTAATAAAAAAGATGAAAGAGGAGAAGCAAAAAAATTAAAAAGTTTAATTTTGTTTTTCCTTTTGACTTTTTACATAAATTGATATGAAATTAAATATGTATACAAAATATTGCAAATTGATTAAAAAAAACGTGCGCAAAGAAAGCACATTATAGGGTGTAAGGCTAGTGAAAAATTTTGAAGATGGGGGGCCTCACAATTTAATTGCACCTGGGGCCTCATCTGCTAAATCTGGCCACTAGCCACAATCAAGGAGATTCGGGTCAAGAATGGTCACGATCCACAGGTATGAGGGGGCCGACTATTGATAATTCTGGATAAGGTCTCGAGTAAAATTTCGCTATCAATATTATTTATATAGATTTGCGTAAATGTACCCTTCTACGCTGAGACTAAGTATGTTTGAAACCTTCAGACATGATTTTGGTTTTCTGCAGGTTAATTTAGAATCAAATTTTTTAATATATAAAAGAAAAACACGAAAAAGTTTGTAGGAATAGAGAATTTTCTTATTCTGTTTTATATACAATGTTGTTATGAATGAATCTCAATGATTTTCTACTATAGATGTAATATAAATAAACAACAGTTAATCAGACCTGTCAGTCTCCTTGAGCAATTTTCCGATTCTTAAGCAAAAATTAACGACTCAATATATTAATATGTTTATAATAAATAACCGCACTTACGTGTTATCTGTAGCCATTTAAAAAAATATATATTCATTTGTTTTTTTTTTCATTATATAATTTATTTGCTCCTCATAAATGCCTAATGAAGGATTTATTCACGTTTACCGAAAAGAATGTTGTGGCATTCTTGCAAAAGAAAGAAATACCGTTTTCTAGAAGGTTTTGTTTCCAATTAGGCACAGTGCCGGATTTTTACTTAGGCGCATAAGGCGCACGGCTGGGCCCTCAATAATTTTATGGGGCCTCAAAATTCAACTCTCAACAATATTTTTATTTATCATTTAATTTCTTTTTCTTAACAAAAATAATTGATAATTCAATTATATAACTCTAATAATAAATATTTTTATCCATTTTCTGAATATTTAAATATGGGTTTCAATTTATTCAACTCATTTTTATATGTAAGATACGCTCCACCAAAAACCGTGTAAAAATACTGTATACAAAATGGATAAAACCGTGTTATTTAATAAAAGAACAACATTGTGGTATAAAAAATTGTGTTAAAAATGGATTAATGAAAACTCAATACCACTTTATTTGTGTCCTGAAAACTCCTGAATTAATTTGAATATTTTAAATGCTTTCCGCCACTTAAACAGTGGCGGCCTGGGGCCTCATTAAAAATAATTAATAATTTAGAAGTATTCCCTAAACTGAATTGACAAATGGATAACGTCAGCTATGGCATGTTTTTCAGGAGGTTACCCTAATGGTCATATTTCGAACCATACACACTGACTATTACGCAACCCATGATCCATGGATTCAGGCGTGTAGCTTCCTTAAGGAAAAATCATGCAGGGCATCGGGGCCCTCAGCATACAGCTCTGCGGGGGGCCTCTGTATTTTTCTAGAAATGTTAAATATTTGTAACATGGACATCGATAATATCGATCTTTCTACACAAATTGATATGAAATTAATTATATATCTAAAAGATTGCAAATTAAATAGGCAAATGTGTAGTGTAGTGAAAATATTTTCAGAGGGGCCTCAAATTGAATTGCACCTGGGGCCTCTCCAGTGTGTCCAGATATGCAGAAGATTCCACGTTAACTAGGTTGCAAGATTAATGTTTTGGAGACCTAGCTGATGATGATCGATAAAAGGAATCGCTATCAAATAGCCTTCATGATTAAGAAATCTTTAAATAAATTATAGCTGATATAAATAAAAAAACAAATGGCTGCAGATAATCGAAGAATACATAAATAATAATAAATAATTTTATACTATATCACTGTTATCGACTATTCGGAGGGTATTTACGTATTATTATTTATTATGCGTATTCATATGTCCTTTAAGGGTGCACTTTTGCGTAAACCGTCGATTGCATATGGGGCACTCGTGCCTTTTTTCGTTCGTATGAATCTTCATATGTTCGTTCAAATGATATTTCCTTTGAAACGACTTGTTACACACTTCGCATTGAAAGTCTTTGATTCCGGTATGCTTCAACATGTGCCGCGATAGATCGCCGTTTTCCAAAAAAAGCACTTCCGCACTCGTGACACGTATGTTTTCTTTCTTGTAGGTGATCTCTTCTGATGTGGCGACTCAATAGCCCGGCTCCGGAAAATCGTTTCGGGCACTGTTTGCATTTGTACTTGTTCGGTTCGTCGTTGTGAACTTCCACGAGGTGTTTTATCCGTTTGTAATAGCAAGAGAATTTTTCCGGACACTTTGGACACTTGTTGATGAGAGACGTGTTGTGCAGTTTTATGTGTCGTTTTAAATGATCGCGTTTATACGATTTTTTGCAGATCGGACACGTCTCCCGATTATTGGTGTGGCATAGTCTGTGGCTTTTTAAACTGCGCTCCGTCGAATACACTCCGCCGCACACGTCGCAAACAAAATTCGGAAAATGAATCGATAAATGCCGCACGAGATTATAGTGCAAGGGAAACGTTTCGTTGCATATTTTGCACGTCAAATCGTCTTTATCCAATTCATAGACGTTGCGATTTATATTCATATTTTTTTCGATATCGTCGGAATTTTCGCGGCACAATTTTTTCAGTTTGATACTTTCGTACGTGTTCGATCGCTTGCGAATTTTTAAATTCACCTTGCCGATTTTGTTACTCGATTTTCTCAGTCTTTTTTTAATCGTTTTTATTGAGCGTTTATCGTCGTCGGTTTCATCGTGAGACATCTCGGTGGTGACGAAAAAATTTATGTCGTCGCATATGTTTTCGTTGGAGCTCTCATGTTTTAGAATCGAAGATTCTGCAATATTTAAAAATATTCATTTAAATAAATCATTATAATTAATGTTTAATGAAATCATTAGCATACCCAAATGTTTTTCGAATAATTTCATAGAGGCCTCAATTTGTTGTTTGAAACTGCAAGCATCGCGTAATCGAGCAATACAATTTTCACAGATCATACAAATTTCGTTACGACTACTCGTGATTGGTATAATCTAGAAATTGATAATTTCAATCATAAATGATTTATATAAATAAATATTATAAATCAATGTGTCGTCTTATCATAGCCCTCACATCGATATTGAAGCATGAAAAGATAATTTCAGGATATAGTTCCGGCTTTCCATCGAGATTGTGCACCTCGTAGAAATGCTTCAAGTCCCTGTGTCCGAGACAAGTTCTGCAGATTCCATTAACTGGTTCTGATTTAACATCGCAATCATTCATACTGCTATTTTAAGAAAACATTTAATCGCAAGTGCCCTATTAACCCGGCGACTCTGCAGAGTTGACAGAAAACACAAACAGCAGTGTTGCCAGTCGGAAACAGCTGTCACTTGAGGACGATATTTTAAAATATATTTTTTGGAATGGAAAGGAGAATCATGATGATGTAAATGAGGTCTAATAATATACATAATAATAATATTTAATTTAAATAATATAAAAAGTATATCTCTCTTATATACGTTGAGATTTAACTCATTATCGCTTATCCGCTATAGTCACGCCGGCGTGACTACGACTTACTCATCGCATATACTACTATCACGTGCTGGAAGCTTAAATAAGAATTTGAATATGATAAATAATTATGTAAATTTCTCTAGGGACTAAATAATTAAAAGATATAAACCAACAACACTAATAAAAAACAACGTTGAAAATTGAGCCCAACAATACTAATATGTACCAATGAAAAAGAAAAAAGCTTCAAAACATTGAAGTGCTCAGTCCCAGCTAAAAGAAAATTAATACAATATAACCTCGATCTATCGTTTTTTAACGAAAAGATGAATGTGGGAAAGGGATAAATACGAGAAGTATCTCTCTCTATGGTGTCGCCAACCAGTTTATACCGATAACGATTGTTATCCATCCATTTAATATACAGAAATTTTGATGAGAACCAGGAACTTAGTAGAAGCCAACCAGATAAACTTGTAATGCTTCCGAAGGGCGACAAGCCACCAAGAAGGACTCAGAGTCCTGTGCGTGCTGGACGTGCTGGGCATGCTCATAGGGTAATTTGTTCTAAAACGCTTCCAACAGCAAGTGGTACCAAACGGACTACAACAAATACCATTATATATCCTACTCATCATGGAATACTTGACGGAAAGGATGTTGGTATATACAAACAGTCGATCGTTGGGTTACTTGGGAGTTCAGATCGATGACAAGAGGAACCTCCAAGAATACACGATTCTTACGGTTGGAATCCGTTCTCGCAAGACTCGTGCCGATTCTGGGTGGCCCAAAAAGAAGAAGACTGCTCTAACAAACATCGTCTAGTCCGCATTCTTTGTAGTAGGACCAATAAGGGCCCCAGATACGAAGATCGAAAAGCAGTGAAGAAATTTGCAAGAGAGATCTCGACGTACCCAGTCTACTACCAATAGACATGCTTACCGAAGAGCGAAAAGAGTTCTTGAAAGGTGGCAGGATCGCTAGGATGACAACGCAATGGGAAGATGGACCTACAGTCTAATCCAAAAACTACGAACGAGTAGGGTTTTAACTTTCATAGCTAATGACGGGAAACGTGTATTTCGGAGAGTATCTCCACTGAATCGGAGAAGAAAAACTCTATTTATACAAAGTCAATAAGCTCCCAAACCGTACTGACTGAGGAAAATCCTGACAAAATAACTATAGATTTTGTATAGCGAAAAGCAATAAAAATCATTAGGATATAGTTTTTTTCTAATATATTTTATTTTTCCTTATATAAACATTAATTTAATTAAAACTGAATTTGCAAATTTATCGCACAGGTTGTGGTTAAGGTAATTAAATAATAATAACCGATCTTATCCTCAGGATGAGGTTAATAATACGTATCCGCCGTTGAATATGCAGAGGTTCTTATGATTTTTTTTCCGAGGAAAAATATTTTTTGGGAAAATCAGTAGCATCGGCGTTGTTATCATAAAACGTACACGGAAATACTTCATGCGATTTTACGTTTAATTTATTTATTCGTATTAAATGTATATTGTAATGAAAATTCAGTCACGAAAAATACTACATAACAATTAATATTAGTTTATCGGCACTGCATTCGTAAAATTTTATTACTAACGAATTTATTATAAAGCCGGTAAACATTTCCAATATTTTATTACGTGTTGAACGGTTCAATTGCAACGTTATGATGGCCGTGTGCGGTACGTTAGCGTTTCTATTGACGATACTCGGATTGACATACGCCGAGCAATTGCGTGAGTATAATAAATATTTATTTTCGAATCAACAATATATATTATAACGTAAATTATTTTTTTAGCATCGTATATGCAAGCATGCCACAGGACATCGCCCAATTTAAATGAATGCATCAAAGAATTAATCTTATCGTTGAAACCGCAACTCTCCAAAGGTAAATATTGAAATTAATTTGATGTTTGGAGTCTTACGATTCATATATTTCCAGGTATACCGGAAATGAGCATTCCGCCAATGGAACCGCTGCATTTCGATCAATTAATTGACTCAAAAGCTGTGGATCCGATGGATATTTTGAAATTATCTCTACACGACGTGACTCTATACGGAATAACTAATTTTAAAGTATGCGACGTAGAGTGAGTTTTTATTGTAATTGAATTGTATTTTAAAATAACGCAATTTATACGGAATATTATTTTATATTTCAAGTTTCAATTTGAATAAGAAAGAACTGATTTTGGATTTGTCTTTCTATCGTATCGTATTCGACGGTGCTTATAAGCTCAAAGGAAGATTATTGAAAATAAACATCGACAGCAACGGAAGAGCAGAAGGGAATATAGGTAAATATTAGGTGGATCGAAAAGTAATCTAATTTTTTTTAGTAAAGTCAGTTGTTTGATTCCCTTTTCAAAAAAGTCCTTTGATTTTTCATTGAGAGAGTGTGCTTTCACTTCTGCAACATAATTAAATTTTTTACCTCTTAATGTATGCTCTAAACGTCTGAAAAGGTGGTAGTCCGACGGCGCGAGGTCCGGTGAATAGGGTGGATGAGTTCAAATTTCCAATCTAAGTTCCCTTATTTTTTCCGGAGTTATTTTTGCAGTGTGAGGCATCGCGTTATCGTGTTGAAGGATCCTTTTTTTGTTGTTGACTAATACAGATTTTTTTATGAGCTCTTGTTTCATTTGCTATAGTTGTTCACAATACTGATGCTGTAACGGTCTGACTGGGTTCAAGCAATTCATAGTGTATAATTCCTGAAAAATCCCACCACACACAAACAAGGACCTTCTATATTGTTAGTGATGGTCAAGGGGTCGGAAGAGGTACGGTGAATAGGGGGGCTTATTTCATTCGCTCGAGTTGTTCGCAATACACTGTCGCTGTAATAGTCTGAACAGGTTCAAGCAATTCAGAGTGTATAATTTTTGAAAAATCCCACCACACACAAACACGTACCTTCTTTATTGTTAGTGTTGGTCGAGGGGTTGGAACAAGTACTTCTCCAGTAGAAAGCCATTGTTTTTTTCGTATAGTATTATTGTATAGCACCCACTTCTCAACTCCAGTTATAATTCTCCGCAAAAACGGATCGGCTTCATACCAAGACAAAAGAAACTCGCAGATGGTACGTCAATCCATGAGGATCCCAAATTCCTTGCCTGTACAATTTTCCTATGCGACGAAGACAGAACCATGGACAGCCAATCTTCAATGATAATTCGATCTGAATCCACCATCGCATTCAGGATATCATCATCTAATCTTTGGGGTCGTCCTTTTCGTGCGACATCTTTGACATTCCTATTTCCATTTTTAAACTTTTAAACCACCGATGACACTTGTTTAGTTTCAGAATATTCCCGTTAGTATCGGTAATTTAGTCTTCATTCTTTGATTGAACAAAAATAGCATACAACGACGTAAGTGTGCTTCTTCTATTGTTGGCCTTGACATCTTTCCCCCTTGGTAGAATTTAACCCAAAAATAAAATTTACGACCATGAATGAGCTCATCGAAGAAATTTTGATATAATAAATTTTGATATTGGAAATGAACCTTTACTCAAATTTACATTTTATTCGTAGTGAACCTCGATTCTAAAATTAAAATTCAGTACGATATAAAAACGATCGACGGCAAGGAATATATGAAAATAAAAAATGCCACGTTGAATGCGTCGATCGGCGGAGGAAGTATCAAAATGAATAATCTATTTCCGGGACGTAAAATTATGTGTAAGTAGATTTTATATAAAACGTAAGATATCCCATATGCAAATGATTTAATATTTAATTTTCATTTTTAGCCAAGATAGCAGAAAAAATAATCAATCGTAAATTCAATAAATATGCGGATAAACTCGCACGATTAATCGAGAGGAAGTTTTCGAGTCCGTTCGTCGATTTCAGCAAGAAGATTTGCAGCAAATACACGTACAACGAAATTCTACCCGAATAAATTGTATTTACGCACAATCGATATTGAGGTGATAATGAAAAATACAAAAATTGCAACGGTCGTTTCGACCTTTTAATTGAAAATCGTTTAATTACAATTATTTTCACATTTTGCACAAATAAATAATTTATAACAAATATGCGGTAACAGTGTTATGCAGTTCGTTGAAATAAAATATGTATCAATGGTTGTAAATAATAATTAATATGCCGTTCGATTCCTATCCCCAAAATACGTAATGTATTATCGGAGACGTGAATAAAACACACTAATTGATGTGAGCATCGTATTGTGATTAATGTGAGAGACCACAAAGCCGCATCTGTCTAATGATAATAATAAAAAATATAACTAAAATCAAACAAACATTAACGATTACTTTTAAAATATAAGCGTACAACGTTTATCAATAATAAAACCGAAATAATGACGTAATTTAAATCCATGCACATGGAATTCTAATTACGGAATGAATTAGACATTTACAAACCTAGTAAAATGTTATATATACATATCTATTTTTAATAGCTATTCGTTTTGATTTAAAAAAAAATATGGTAATTTCAATAACAAATATTTATATACAATGGGGCATCGACAGTGTCTGGGGCATGTGTACAAAACTTTATTTGGGACCCCTAACCCCTCCCCTCTACAATAAAAAGAACATTTTATGAAAGAGAATTAGGATATTTTTGGATTTTAAGATATTTAATATTATTCCCTATTGGCGCACCTAATCTTACGGCGCCTGTGTGCGCCGCACAATCTGGCCATATGGACGGTGCAGCCCTGTATATATAAATATATACTTCCTTTGAATATATAATAACTGGGATTATGAAAATAAACGTAAAAGTATACTGGCATAAAACAAGTATTTACATTAATTATAATGAAGCAATGAAAAAAAAAAAATGTTAATTAAATATAAAAAAAAATGGAAGATTAGTTAAAACTAAAATAATAAACATACATAGCCATCGCCAAAAAAATGCTGATCAATTCATAAATTAAATTATTATTGTTTGGATTATAACCAAATCAAATATCGTTTCATTTAGAGAGAGACTTTTAAGACAGTAACGATCATTTAAATTCACTCGGGCAAAAAAGTCATAGTTTTCAAGTAAAATTCGTGAGACAGAGTGAGGGTTATGATTTACTACTTTACCAGAAGTAGTTGTGAATATTGTGATGTAGTGTCGGACTTGGTTAAAAATGACACTTAATATGAAGAAAATGAACTAAAAAAACGGAAATTGCGACCTTATATAACGTAAATAAAAGGTTTTGTTAAAAACTGCGTCTGTAGAGCGCAAAAAAGGAATAGGACCTAAGCGTAAGATAGTCTGAGATATAAGAACAGAGTTCATCGGAGGTATAAGAACCAAAGTCAGTGTTGAAACGGTGCAGGGAAGATTTTCTTGGGAACGTCATTCTCACCGACCATATTCTCTGGACATTTTTCTAAACGATCATCTTTTTCGATCCTAGGAACATTTTTAACCTAGCCATGAGGATATGGTATGTTGGCTACCTCAAGTTTTCATTTTTCTCAAATAATTCTCTTAATATAAATCCTACATATCATAAACTTTTTGCATTTGTCTAATAAAGTCTAAAGAATAAATATTATAAACAATCACTGTCCTTTATTTTTGAGTCGAGTCGAGGTGGTCACAATCATGGTTTAGTAGATTCTACGGAGCTATGAGGAACCAGGCCATTATCCAGGCTAATTCGGTGACGTGTGCTACAGAAGGTGACCTGACCCGTATTCGAAGAGCCAAGATAACGTGTCTCTGCTGGAGATGGCATAGTGTCCTCCAGGTGGCAAAGACCCGCCTCAGGGTTAGAAGGCCACTCGAATAAATTAAATAAATAATTTATTTTATGCAATTGCGAAAAAAAACCAACAATATTCGGTGCTGTTGCCACGATGTTTTTTCTCGATTGCGTTCAGTACGATGTGCCAAATGCGAGTGAAACATATGAGTGACATGTGCTGTGAGAGCTCAGTCTGCGGCGAGACATCGCCGTGAGCATTGTGTCACATTGACTAGTTAAAAATTCCAAAATATTGACCAAATTATGAAGCATATCATGAATAACTAATTTTATTCTTAAAATAATCCATTTTTTTTTAAATGTCAAGATATTGATGAAGAATTCATCAAAATCTTGACTTGAAATGCTTGGGGTATCTGATAGACCCCCTTCAAACGACTCTTATGGAGCAACCAAATATTTGAGCGACCGGGAATTTCGCCATTATTTTTATATCATTTATGATACACCTATCCCTCAATTAACACGGTACTCGTTTAACACGGTTTCAGTTTTGTTGAAAAAAAAAATTTTTTCGTTTAAATCTTGCTTTGTAGACTAACGCACAGCTGCGGGAATTTCCAAGAATAACGGTTAGGGCATATCTGGACGACAACTGTCCATTTTAAATGTAAAAACATATAGTATACCTGAAATAAATATTTTTTATCTATGTTTATAATATTTCAATAAATTTTCAGTTCTATCTACTTATTTCTTTAATATTTCTAATTCCCTATCCTCTCTTTTTCATACATTAGTTAGTCTCGTTTAACACGGTGATCTAGCAGAACCGTGTTAAGCGAGGGATGGGTGTATTTTTATACATTATGGTTTAAATCCCGATCATCTTAATATACATATCATTTCGGAAAATAAACTAATTACATGGTTATCGGAATTAATGGAATACATGTCCGATCAGATCCGCCAGGGCTTATTTTATAAAAATTGATTTAATTTTCATTTTTGCCGAATAAAATTCCACCGAAAGTTTACCATAAAAAAGACAATATAATAAATTTAAAACAGATTATTTAAAAAAAAATACGCCGTCTTTTATTTCGATATGACAATTCTCAGCCTCGTCAGCATTTTTTTTGTGGCGTTGAATGTATAAAACAATAAAAAATTATCATGTATTTTTATATAAAATACATGCTCAATTACTTATACTCTCATAAGACACATTTAAAAAAAAAAAAATAATAAAATATTTTTAACGTCTCGTTAAAAATATTTTTAACGAGACATACATCTCCGTGTTCACGAATGTTTTGATTTAACAAAAATCCTTAGAAAAAGGATATTTTTAAATTCTACATAATTTGGCAAATAGCGCAAAATACACATTTCATGTACAATTAAATAAAACTGCAAAACAAAAAAAAAAAACTATATTAAAAGTAATCACGGTTTGCTCTAATATATTTATGGACCCTGGATGAAAAGTTCTTAATATTGGAAAATAAATCGGGTGTGAGTCCACCGTGCATCAAAATATACAAGTGTTTATTGATACTCTTGACCGTCTCTTGAGCATACTTCGTATGCGCCGCGTTCTGTTTGACGGCGACCCTCGAAAACTTTGACCGAATCCGCTCCAGCGCCCTCAAGATTTTTTTGAACGACGTCTTAACATTGTATCCGCCAAACGGATCGCGTATGTTTGCTTTATTCTTCTTAAACGGCGTCGCACTCGCCTTGGGACCGATCGTCTGATTCGTCGATTTTTTTAACACGTTTCTTAAATCCTGATCGTAGAGATTCAGCTCCGGCTTCTTCGTGAATCGATCGATCAACTCTGGATAATCGGTGCGTGGCACCGGCGAAAATATAACCGAATACGATTTACCCAACGTAAATTTCATATTGTGATTTAAATATTTCGACGAGAGATTTTTGATCGTGTTGAAGCCGTCTCGTAGCGTACGAACGTGATCCTTCCCTTCGGTGAATCCTGACTGTCCGAGCAAAATCATATTCAAAGCTTGACATTTATCGCTCATTTCTTTAAATAAAAATATATTACTGCGCATATTGACTATCTTCGATTGCGAAGAGCATTTATATTTCTCTTCCAATTCTTTGAACGATGTATGTAAATCGTTGGGATTTCCTAGATTTTTATTTAATAATTCTAAATCAGTCGTCATTTTTTTAATAGCCATAGATCTGAGCCTCGGAACGACGGTTTGTAAATTAAATTGATACATGTTGTATATATCGGCTGATATCAAAAAAGATTGTATGTCCGTTTGAAATTTAATTCTGTTCTCTTCGATTCCGGTTAAAAGTAATACTTCTCCTTGTAATGAAGATTCGAGCGTAAAATCGACCTTGTATTTATCGGATAGATTTTTAAGATGAAGCATTCCTTTGGCCGAGACTAATTTAGTATAAAATTCGGGAGTTAAGAGCATTTGAGAACAGTCGTTATTCTCGGCGACGTTTAAACTATCGTCGTTTATAGTCGGGGAATCGCAAATGATCACATCTTGAGAATCGTCGTTCCATCGTGTCTTCTTGTTTGGCGTTTCGGGGCATTTTGAAGTGCTTTTCTTTTTACGGCTGATCAAAAGTTGATCGGATCCGTTGTTTGTCGGTGTTATATTTTCTTTGATGGAGTTAGAAACGGCGCTGGTGCTATCCCACATATTGCAAGATGAATCTCTGACCCCGTCCGGAATATACGACGGCGTATATAGACAAATGTACGGAGATGCGATTTTATATCTGTCGTTGCACGACATGCATTCGCTGGCCGTATGTCCTTTTTTAGCGCACGCTGAACAATATAATTCGCAATTGGCCTTCTTTCCCGAGAAAGAAACGAGCGGAATCTCATTTTTATGCTGAAAAATAAAAAAAAAAAATTAATTACACACGTTTTCTAATATATTAGGGGGACGGAAAAGTAATCAAAATGTCTTCGACGAGCTCAATCAGTTAGTTTGTGTAGAGACACAGTTCCGCAAATACGTAAGTTTTATTTTAACGTTAAAGCTATGCTTGTAATTTTTTTTTCTACCAACGAGAAAAGATGTTAAGGCCAACAGTAGAAGAAGCACACTTACGTCGTTGTATGCTATTTTTGTTCAATCAAAGAATGAAGACTAAATTACCGATACTAACGGGAATATTCTGAAACTAAACAAGTGTCATCGGTGGTTTAAAAAGTTTAAAAATGTAAATAGGAATGTCAAAGATGTCGCACGAAAAGGACGACCCCAAAGATTAGATGATGATATTCTGAAGGCGATGGTGGATTCAGATCCTCGTCAAATAATTGAGGAATTATCATTGAAGATTGGCTGCTCATGGCCTACAGTTCAGGATCATCTTCATCGCGTAGTAAAATTGTACAGGCAAGGAATTTGGGTTCCTCATGAATTGACGGAGACGGCGTCTGCGAGTTTCTTTTGTCTCGGTATGAAAGCCGATCCGTTTTTGCGGAGAATTGTAACTGAAGTTGAGAAGTGGGTGCTATACAATAATACTATACGAAAAAAACAATGGCTTTCTTGAGAAGTAATTGTTCCAACCCCTCGACCGACACTAACAATAAAGAAGGTACGTGTTTGTGTGTGGTGGGATTTTTCAGGTACACTAAGAATTACTTGAACCTGTTCAGACTGTTACATAGACAGTGTATTGCGAACAACTCGAGCGAATGAAATAAGCCCCCCTATTCACCGTACCTCTTCCGACCCCTCGACCATCACTAACAATATAGAAGGTCCTTGTT
The DNA here is from genome assembly GCA_022495035.1 of Philopotamus ludificatus. Classification (NCBI taxonomy): domain Eukaryota; kingdom Metazoa; phylum Arthropoda; class Insecta; order Trichoptera; family Philopotamidae; genus Philopotamus; species Philopotamus ludificatus. The sequence goes on from JAGXCT010035074.1 coordinate 44,464, forward strand.
TGTGTGTGGTGGGATTTTTCAGGAATTATACACTATGAATTGCTTGAACCCAGTCAGACCGTTACAGCATCAGTATTGTGAACAACTCAACCGAATGAAACAAGAGATCATAAAAAACGATCTGTTTTGGTTAATAAAAAAAAAGATTCTGCAGAAATAACACAGGAAAAAATGAGCGAGCTGGGATTGGAACTATTAACTCATCCACCCTATTCACCGGATCTCGCTCCATCGGATTACCACCTTTTCAGATTTTTAGAGCATAATAAAATATGTTGCAGAAGTGAAAACGCACTTGTAAAAGTCTTTCAATGAAAAATCAAAAGACTTTTTTAAAAAGGGAACAAATAACTGCCTTCATTAAAAAGAATTTTGATTACTTTTCGGTTCCCCCTAATATTATCTGTATTTATTGAATAATAATTTACTGTTAAATGATAACGTCTCCATAGATCGGGACAGTTGGATGTGGGATGTCCGAATATATGACATATGGAACACTTAATTCGATTCCAGTTGTTGCATTTGCGGCATTTTGATGAAAAGTCGTTGTTACGTGATCCACACTAAAAAATATAAACAGCATCAGATGTGAATAATTTTATATTAATTGAGAATTTACCATAAATTAATGTTCGTACGTTAAGACAAATTTTTTGTGGGCATCTATTCATGCCGTGACCTCCCACGCCGCACATGTGACATTTTTTTGTTTTCAAATGACATCGTTCTTCTTTATGGCCTTGTTTATGACAGATGTGACAACTATAAATCAAAATATTGGTTAATTATATATCAACTTATCGACTCTTGGCGATTTGCTTTACAGATAAGAAAGCGATATTCTATTTAATTAATAACTTACGTTGCTTTCTTCGGTGGTCTATTGCTACTTAATTTATCGGCAATATCAATTTTCCATAGATCCTTGTCACCTTGAATGAATTATAGAAAAAAATATATCAGAGTATGATTAGAAATTGCATATTTTATCGTAACTAAATGCAGCCTCATAAATATGAACACGAGAGCAAATGAAAATTATTACGATGCAATCGTTTTGAAGTTTTGTAAGCAATCTTTACATTTTGATGATTAAGGGGAGAGATTGAAGAGACACATTTCCGATATTTTTTATTTTTATTAGATAATGGATTGAAATTAAATTATTCAGACCATCTACGATATTTATGAAGACACCTTAAATCCTCGACAGTGCTATAGATAGTTTCATAAGTTCAAAAGTGAATGAAAGGATGAAATAAAATCAGGGCGACCTTTTAAAATCTATGATGACACTTTGAACTCATTGGGCGATTCAAATCCCCCTTAAATAATCAAGGAATTGTCACAAGACCTTGGTTATCAATAGTCTACAGTCAATGATAATTATAAATAGTAGGAGTAGCGTACACCGAAGAAATAATTAACCTTTAAACGCCTAGCGGTCCCGCACGGGACCGCGGATTTGCGTCGTTCAATGCCCTATGGTCCCGTACAGGACCAGTGATTATGGTACATTTTGCAATCGGATTACACTGATTTATGATTTTAGAGATATAATTATTTTTGGCGCGAATATTTTGCAAAAAATTGCTTGGGCAGTGGGCTTACTCTATAGCGCACGGCACACGGGCGCTTAAAGGTTAATAGAATGTCATAGATAGTTGTAGTCTTTAGGGCTTTACAGGACATTTATCAGGCCCGTTCTGACATACTCCGGTGGGCTAGTCACGTGTCAAGGATGTGGGACAGTCAGCCGCCGAAAAGGCTTATGATTAACAAGCCCTCCTGTACCCGGAGGAGAGTAAGATCAATGCTGAAGTGGTAAGACTGTGTACAGAGGGATACTGCATCATTGAAACTTACTGGAAGATGGAGAAACGTGGCGGTAGACTGGATAAAATGGAGAAGGGTGTTGGATAAGGTCAGGGCTCTACGTGATCTAAATGATTTAATTTTTCGAAATTCCTCTTTAGGAAGATAAGCTTTACAGGACACCCATCAGGTCCGTCCTGACATGGATTTGAATGTTGAGCTCTGATAAAGCAAGATGAGCAACAATTGGATATCCTTGAAAGGATTCTGAAACTGATATCTGGAGCTGTATCGGATAATGTGGAATGGTGTGCCTGACGCAATTAGGAGCTGTACCGATCACAGTTATTGCCAGAGTGGTCAGCCACTGGAAAAGCTTATGGAGGGCGTTAAGCACTGGAAAGGATGACGAAGGCTGAGGTGGTTGGACTGTGTACAGCGGAAAGCTGCATCATTAAGGCTGACCGAAAGCGATGTGACAGCAGATCAGATGAGATAGGGAACGGTGGTGAATGATGCCAGGACTCTACATAAGGGCTGTTGCCCATACAATGACAGAGTTCAAATTTGAAGCTTTATATATCAACCAAGGAACGATGAATCCAAATAAATATAAAAAGGCAATAGAAGACCATGGTATTCTCACATGATGATGATGATGATTTCGTATGGCTTATACTTTGCCATTCTTCGCGTGCTCGTCGTTGTTGGAGTTTCCTCCGTCATTTCGGAGCACACCAAGAACAACATTAGTTGGCTACCTAATCCAGGTGCAAGTTGACCCCTTATGCTGGAGGGGCGAGCCCTCTTTGGGCCGACTTTCACGCCAACACATTGCACGCCTTAGTGATAGTCTAAAACAGCCGCCGGGTGTGGCATTGCTTCCATCCGAACGAGTTTCCTCGTTGCCACTACGGCCTGGGAACTGGAGGACGGGACGAGTTTGTAGGAAGCGGTAATGTGATGGGAAACGGCTCAAGGAACTATCCCGGCATTTGCCTTTGAATGGCTAGGGACCCGGTTCAACCTAGCCCGGGATATTCTGGAAGACTTTACCCAATTTTCTGCTGACCCGATTTAATAACTAATTCCCAAAAAGTGTTGAAGTCTGAAGACATCCCCGTTATTTTATAAATAATCTAGTGCATCTAAAGATGCATCCTCGGCAAAAAACAAATTATTCTGAGATAAAATTTAATTGAACTTCAAAAATGATGCAAGATGCTTTGAAATTGCATCATATATGATCGGGAAAAATATGCACGTTCATAAAATTGCGAGAGTTCACATTTACATGGCAACTACTGTATTATACTTACTCGGCATACTCATTTTAATTTTATTAAAATCAAAATTTTCACCACCCCAACTCTGATTATAAAACTTTTCCATCTCTTGAATACATTCTTCTTCCGTCGATCTACTGAACTTGTTCTCAATATGTTTTCTAACAAAAACGGGCAATTCCTCGGCCGTATTATTAGCGCCGGCATCACATGTCGCATCAAAAATAATTTGTTTCGGTTGTTTCGGACTCGAAACATTGATACCGACAACATTTGCCATAATCATAGTATCCGGTACCACAGTCGCTTCAGCCGGTTTAGTAGGCTGTATTTTTCTTTTTTTGATTAACGTCGGATTGACTGCGAAATCGACAACGCTTTCGGGAACGTCCGAACTTTCCGAATCGTAAATATCAGCAAACGGAGCGACGAAGCTTTCGCTCGGAAGTGTATAGTTTTTAGGTTCGCGTTTTCGTTTACCTTTATTTTTAGGTGTAACGAATACGTCTTCATTTTTGGCCGATACGTCGGAATCCGTTGTATTAATTAGCTTGGCGTTTGTCATATTGTTACGCACTTGTACCGGAGTCGATGTGGTTATTTTATCTTTAACCGATGCTTTTTTTATTGAATTAATGTCGTTAATAGACACATCGTTTGCAAAATCTGTGCCGTGAAGCTTGAAATCAAAGACAAAAGTTGATTCGTTTTTGGATGAAATATTCAAATGTGTACAATCTGATTGGATGAAGTCGTCGGATGCGGTCGATACAAACGACGGGACGGGACTTACGCATATTGGCATATTGGATTTCGTATTATTGCCCTTTGTGACGGCTTGCTTGTTCGGTTTTGAAGTATTCAATGCAGACTTGGCTTTGGTGAGAGATTCAACTTCATCGTCTGAACTATCGATGCATATTGCCGTCAGCGTAGGTTTTTTAATTTCGACTTCCACGACCGATTCGCTATCGCTGACATCCAAAACGATTATTTCGTGATTTTTGTCGACAGAAATATTTTTCTTTGAATTATTTGATTTAATCTTTTTATTATTTTTATTCATCATATTTGAATCGATTATCTTATCTTTTATGACCTTTTCCATTGTCTTGTCGGGTATATTAATTATGACTTCATCGCTAACAACCGAAATATCCGGCAATTTGTGATGCTCGTTGATTGGAATCGTTTTATTAACAATGACATTTTTATTAAACGTTGTTTTAGTGTCGTTGATTTTAGATACTGGCTTGTGCAGTCCATAATTTGGGATTATTATGGTTACTTCTTTCTCGTTGGAATCGTCCGAGTCTTCGATAATAATGTTTCTGGATGAGTTTTGTTTGTAGCTAACGTTTTTATTGGGATTTTTATTAAACGGCACTGGCACGACAAGTCTCTCGATTAAAGATGGACTGTTTGCATTATTATTTACCATTTTCTTGCCGTCGTTATCATTTTTGTTGGTTTTATCAATGGTGTTATTATGATGATCATTTCTATTTACCCTTTCCATTTTATTACTGACTGAATTATTACTCTTGACGTCTGATATATTAATTCTAGCAGAAATACTCGGTTCATTATGATTTTTCATTGGCTCAATTTTATTGAAAGATTTAGCGACTTGACCACTATTTTTAGATAAATTGTAGTTTTTGTTGTCATCAGTAATAATCTTGTTTGAAGTATCGGTTTTGTTATTGACATTTGACGATTGATTATTATTTTTAGATAAATCAACTCTTTTATTTTGTATATTAGTGGGTTGGTTATTAATTTTAATGTATGCATTGTTAGGTTGCGTGGAGACAGTCTTGCTGGAGTCTAAGCCCTTCGACCAATATCTGCGCGATATAAACTGTTTTGTTTGGTTGTTTGAAGGAGTTAACGGTGTACTTTCTTGGGGAGATTCCACCGTTTGCGTATCCACATAATATAAGTTCTCAAAATATTTAGCTTCCGCTTCTTCATCATCAGTCGTTTCTGTATAATCCTATTTAAATAAAAATATACAATTATTAATTCGAAATTAAATCCAAAATCAAGGCTTACTAAATGGAATATTATGACACCTGTTACTGACATTGAAAAGTACATTTTGCCTTATACTAATATAGATTGAATTATTAAGAAAAAATTGTTCAATTTTCAATTTACAAACAAAATTGCAATCGACATATTCTATGTGTTATCAAATACATTCTTATTATGACATACGGTGAAATAACCTTAAAAAATTAATATGGAATGGGGACGTAAATGGGAATTTATTAAATGAAAGAATATCATAAATCATACCATTTTTTACTTATCCAATGACGTAAATTTGCAGTTTATGCTAATATTTTAAAAGAAAACAAACAGCACTGCTAACAGAACAAGTCACTCGTGGACGACCCTAACTTCTAATAAATCGCCCATAATCCGAGCTATTTTTACATTCATGAAAATTACACTATTATATATTACAGCTCAATATACAATATTAATGATTGTAAAATACAATAAAAATAAATCAATAATACTTATGGTGGCAAAAATATTATTTGACTATCAGTTTACTAGTTTTAATGAGTGATTCCAATATACGTAACTTTATAAATAACGGCATACTAAGACGGCTTGGGTCCCCATGGTATGAGTTCCCCATTCGACAGTTTAGCAAGGCCCATACGCTCAGCGAGTGAGTGTCTCGGCGCTGACAAATTCTGATGATGATGATTAAGGAGTAATCTCAATATATATATAACTTTCCATTGGTAAATTCTTTTCTTTGTTGATATTTAAATATATACAAATCTTTGTTATTATTCGTGTTTAAACGTAAGCGATCTACTGATTTTTTCTTATGTTTCCATATTGTTGTGCAAAGTGAAATAATTCTGGGCCTCGGAACAATTGTAGAGCCAGGAGCGCTTGTCGCGGGAATGACTATCTTACTACCGAGCCATCTCAGCCCCTTTACTTAAGTCCTAAAAACTCGAATGTATTAGCGAAACTTTTAGACCGAGCCTATCAATATTAGGGACCTCAACTTGGTAAGTCAATATGTTAGAGAAAAAATCATAATTCGTTTTTAGATAGGTTAGGTGCCATAATTGATCATAGCATGCTGTCAAGTCAGACTCACGCAATTAAATTTCATTTAATAACAACACCTTCAAGTTCATAAAACTTGTTGACTCACGAGAGTGTGTTCATAAGCGAAAAAAGGGTTTGACAGGTTGACGTGTCTGTCGCAGCTGGCAACACTGGCATGTGCCGGCGCAGGTGACAGCCCGGGTCTCTGACGGCAACATGTTGGAGATCAGTGACACGCAGAAGATCGGCGCCGGGCTCGCGGGCTTCGGCATCGCCTTCTTAGTGCTGGGCGTGCTGCTGCTCTTCGACAAGGGGCTGCTCGCCATCGGCAACATCCTCTTCATCTGCGGGCTGGCATGTGTGATCGGGCTAGAGCGCACCTTCCGTTTCTTCTTCCAGCGCCACAAAGCCAAGGCGTCGATAGCATTCTTTGCGGGCATCACCGTCGTGCTGTTGGGATGGCCGCTCGTCGGCATGGTGCTCGAGACCTACGGCTTTGTACTGCTTTTCCGGGGCTTCTTTCCTGCCGCCGTCAACTTTATGCGACGTCTACCTGTGCTGGGCTCGATGCTCTCGCTACCGGTCATCGGACGCTTCGTCGATTGGCTAGCTGGCAATTCCAGCCGGACCATGGTGTGAGTACGTGTGCCCCTCCCCATTTTGGAAACCATAATGTATTTGAAAGACGTCCTTTTTTATTACTATGATCTAAGATTGTGAAATCACAAAAGTTTACCAGATCCACCAGTGCATCATCTCTGAATTATATTATAGTATTTTTGTATTTCGAGCATACTTTTGTCAACAACTGTGAATTTATAATGTTACCCAGTGATCCATTTATTGGTTTGATATTGGTGTTTTATTTAAATAAATAAATACATATTTCCTACGTCAATCTCGTGAGATGTGTGTTTATAATATATATTTTTATCAAATAAAATGTATTTGTTGAAAAGAATATTTTTCCACTGCTTTAATTTGTCATCGAATCTAAATCTAAAATATTATGTCAATTTTTTATAACAAATAAAGATCTCTTATGTTTTAATTATGTTATGACTCTCAGTGGAATTGAAACGCACATCTCGATCAATCATTTATACAAATTAAGATTAAGAAATGCTTGACTTATTTATAAACGCCAAATTGATGGATATTTTGTTATGTGCATTGACTTTGTTATATATTTTATAGTTAAAATTATGGTAATTATTATTTTTAATAAAATATAAATAAATGAGAATGGTTGTTTAAATGTAACTCATAATTTTCATTAGATGAGATCGCTCTCGTCGTTAATCGCCAAGTGAATAATCAAATTATATTTCAGAATATTTTTTTTTAATTAAATCATTAATAATTAATAATATAGTCGTTGGGTAGGTATTATAGCAACAGAATTAATAAGCCGCCGACATATCTTCGAGTCGAGCAGCATTATTAATTACGGAAGAATATATTTAAGTATTTATTTCATTTTATTAATCATATATAAACAATTCAACATGTATCCATATATTTCCATTTTTCAGTGTTTGATATATCTTACGAATAAATAGCTGTACATGTAATAATACGTAAATACATATTTTTAGACGCAGATGAAAAAAAAAACATATGGTAATTTGTAAACGATTAATTATGTATGTTTAATTTTTTATTCCCTATTAACATTTTTGTACATAATGTTAAATCAATAATAGTCAAAGTGGAAAAATTATATAAGATAATAAATTAAGTCGCAATAGAGAGAAACGTACAGCGATTGAATATTTTATTTCAATAAATATATGGTAGAGAAAAATTAAAATGATCGCCGAGCGTTGCGCTCCATTATGCTAATGAATGCATTTTTTATTAAAATAAATTAAAGTATTATATTCATTATTGCACTAATTTGTGTTGTCTCATTATAGTGTCGTTCCACATATGCGCTAACTCGCCTAACACGTGCCTGAAAATTAAATACAAACAGATTAACAGCTTATATTAGATTATTCGGAAAAGATTGGCGTTTTTTTAACCGTATTCTGCTGAACGTTGTATCTGGCCTGGATAATATACAGACCGAGCTGTTGAAATGCAGCAGGAGTACACCGATTTTATATATTCATAGCCTTATGTGGACAGTTTGGCGAGAAGAAACGATTCCAAAGGAGTGGATGATCGGAATCGTAGGTCCACAGCACAAGAGCTCGACATAAAAGACTGCTCCGACTATAGGAGAATCCGTATATAACGCGGTTACAATTCGAGACTGGCCTGCGATGAAGTCTCAATATTCTGAAAGTTGATAAATACGACATAGATCTTGAGGCTCTGGGATGCATAATGATTTTGAGGTGCATTTGATTTGTAAGGTGCATTTGATTTGTAAAAGTTGTATTTGATTTGAAAAAAGGTGCATTTGATTTGTAAAAAGATGCATTTGATTTGAAAAAGGATGCATTTGATTTGAAAAAAGGTGTATTTGACGTGAAAAAACTGTATCTCGGCTCAATTATTATAAATAATGATGAAACCAATTTCAAACCAAGAGTCGAGTGTTGTCACGTGTCGGAATCGGGCGGTGGCGGTTGGGCACAATTATAGTTTTAGTGGACTCTCTCTGACTATGAGAATGAGCCGCTATCCAGGCGAATTCAGTGACGTGTGTGCTGCTCGAGGTGCCCGTAGCACACGAATTGGCCCTAACCTCGTCTGATTATTATTGTTACAATCCACATGCGACAGCTCGATTCCCGGGCTTTGGCTGGCGACCTGACCCGTAATCGAAGAGCCAAAATAATCTGGAGAACGTTCGTCGCAGTCATGACATCATGGTTGCAACGGAGGTGCCTCCAGGTGGCAAAGAGCCGCCTCAGGGTTAATATGCCACTTAAAAAATTTGGAAGTACGAAGAAGAATCATGCTGGCAAACTGCCGCTACTTTGGACTTCAAGAGCATTTATGGTCAAGATTCTTATTCAAAGAAGACTGAAGTCGAGCTCTACGTGACCCTCATCGGGCCCCTCTGAATGTTGGGCTTTGATAAAATAAGATGAGTGACAACTGAGTATGAATTGGAGCCGTGTTCAACGATATACAACGATAAACTGGTCACAGCTGTCATCAGAGTGGCCAGACTCCGGTGGGACGGTCATGTGTTAGGGATGCAGGACAGTCAGCGGCTGAAAAAGTTTATGGTTAACAAGCCTTTCTGTCCCCGGAGGAAAGAAAGACCAAGGCTGAGGTGGTTGGACTGTGTACAACGGGACACTGCGTCATTGAATCTTACCGGATGATGGAGCAATGTGGCGGTAGACAGGATAAAATGGAGCAGGGTGTTGAATGAGGCCAGGGCTCTAAAATAGGGCTGTTGTGCCTATGATAATGATGATGAAAGTGCTTAAGATGTTTTAAAAGTCGGAAAGACTCGAAACATATGGATTGAACATGGATTAAATATATCGAGAACAAAGCGATTGTTGTCTATAACGTCTATATATCGGAGAAAAAACACAAATTTTACACAATTTGACTACTGGAGACGTAAAATAATGATTTCAGTCAAAGAAGTGGATAACGATATCTGATTTATGGTGAAGAATGGCATTTTCTGTACTCCGTGGAATATTATAGGAGTCGTCCACAATGAAAAAATCTGGTTTAATAATTACTTAATGTGAGTGACACGTGCTGTGAGAGCTCAGTCTACGTCGAGACATCGCCGAAAGCATTGTGCCATATTGATTAGTTAAAAAATCCAAAATTATAAAAAAAAGTCATGATATTGATGAAGAATTCAACTTTATCTTGACTTGAAATGCTTGGGGTCTCTGATAGACCTCCTTCAGACGACTCGGTTGTTTTTGAGCCGCTATGACGGATCGGTTAAATCAAAAACTCATGTTTTTTATTAAATGATCAAAAAGATGACTGACGATCATCATATGAATAAAATTAAATAACCATAATTTTCATTGAAAAACGTCAATCATTTCCGAATAACGAACATATTATACGTAAATAATATATTTTTTTTATATAGTCTCGTTGATTTCACGCAGTATTTGCGGCATTACGTAAAATATTTTGATTCCACGATACGTATCCGTGCACGAAAAGCTTCTTTACATATACCGTTGACTATGAAAGCAATACCTTAATATATTTTTTATATGTTGTTTTACAGTGGGCAAAGTGACTGAACACTGTCCGGCTTCGACGGCATTTAATATGGCGGAGACAGTCTCTTCGACATCTTCATAATCGTTATAACGCTGTGTTCTTCTGTGAGCACGTGTAATCTTTACGTTGTTCCCCCTGTATTTTGTAAATAATAACCTTATTATGTTGTATCGTATATAATAATAATAATGTTAATAAATAAATAACGTCTTTTTTTTATCCCTAAATATAAAAAATTACGATGAAATGTATTTATTATAAATATCGTACGATAATGTCGTTTGTTGTATTAGTGTGTCCGATAGGTTTGTGACGGCTTGGCTGGTGTTTGCTAGCGATTCCGTATGCGATCTCTTTGGATCGATCGTAACAAATCGACCGGATCGTCTCGCAAGGCCCGGAACGAAGTTCGTAACCACCTACAATACATATCCTCGTTATAAAGCCTAATTTATACTCTAAATATAATTAAACGGTATTCTTACGTGGAATTGTTCAATAACATTTTTATCGACCATGTCGACGATCTCGTCAATCATTTCCGATTGATTGGACGTTGAATTTTTGGCCGTGTACACTAAGATATCAATGTCGCCAAAGTTACTCTCGATGTTTTTAGCGAGATTCGACAGCTGTTGGGGGTCGGAAGGATCGCATTTGTAGTATTGGCATTCCGAGCCGGTGGGATTATACGGTCCTGCGTATGCTACGTGACAATTGTAGCGGATAAATTGTTTTATCAGTTCGTCTCCCAATGATTTGTCACCGCCGAGGATCTGAAAATGTATATAAATTATGATTTGTACGTATCGTTTGTGTTTGATGATTGAGTTTTGCTTACGAGTACGCGGCTATTGGTCAATGTGTTGGAGGTTAATGTTTTTCGGGGACGGATGAGATTGGCGGCGGATCTTGCAGCTAATCCTACTGCAAAAACAACTGCACCGCCCAATTCTAGGGTTCCCAATAATCGAGTGCCGCATTCCATTGTTCTATGATTTCTGAAAAATATAATAGCAACTTATTATAAAACTATTAACATTTGTATGCATGCAACTTATCTTATCTTTAATTTATTTTTTATTTTTATTGTTAGTATGTATGTATATTACTCTCCATATTTAGTGTAAGTACATAAGAAATAAAATGACAATTGTGGGTATATGTCACTGACAATCAAATGGCGCCGCCATTTAAATATTTCGTTCACGGAAATGTTTTGGCCCAAATACGTTATTTTTCAGCTCGTTCCTCTTTATATACAAAAAGTAATTATATTATTTTTGATTTTTGAAAGGTAGAAGTAAGTCAACCTTGATGTTTTAATTACAGGAATCACTGCCCGATATGAAATTTAGAATAATCATAAATTATACCACGTATAATTCGACATTTCGGCATTGTACTGTACTATACATTTTTACACGCTGATCCGTCAAAGATATGCTATTAAAGATTTCGTATGCTTTTTTGCATATGCAATTTTTAATAATATATTGCAATACCATTGAAAATCTATGAATGCATACATTTACATTTTTTAACCTAATTATTTACAATTCTTTAGACGATCCCCCACGACGGCTCGAAACAAACGCCGATTCGTAATTACGGACAATAAAGGTCATCGATTATATATACTGTTTTAGACAAATACAAACAGTTTGGGATATGTAGGATTTGTATTAAAAGAGTTATTCGAGAAAAATCCCAAATAGACCCCATCGGCACGGCTATGTTAACAATATTTCGATCCGTTTTTATTTACGTAAAAATGAGGAAATTAAAACGGAAACAACATGTTTTTGGCATTCGGTTTGTTTTGAAATCTAGTAACCGTATAATGGTATTATAATTGATGAAGATGGATACGCTTTTAGAGTTGAAGGAACTTTGACGCTGATTTAAAATTCATTAAAGTAAATTAAGTATTGTATGCTAAAAATTACATGGGAAATAACAGTATTTTTTATTTATATAAAAAATATTTTATAATATATTTACACTCGATTTACGCAGTTTTTGCCGTCGAATAATTGCTTCCTTGTTTTGATTAAATAATTTGATCCAATTGTAATTGAACGCGGCTTTTTTTTAATTAATTTGATTGCGATATTAAAAATATATTATAAATATTTTTTGCTAATAATCTCCCAGGATATTTAGAAACGTATTATTACATTTTAAGAGTATGGGTGCATTTGCATTATTGAAATTATATATATTAATTCGTGACAAAAAAATATAACACCACATTGCAAAATTTCTAGGTTTAACGCTGTTTTTAACGCTTCAAACGCTGTTTTTTGTTCTTGTAATTTATGATTATTTTGATCTACTTTTAGAACTAATTGACATTTAAAATACTGAATGTCCTAGTCCCAGTACCATTGCATAACACATTAGGTGCGGTGAAAGTTTTCGCCACGAATATGTTATTTTCCATTGAGTAAATATTAACTATTCATATTTATATGTCAAAATTCCCATCTTTATGCGAAACTATTTATCTATATAATATTTACTATGAAGGTGTTTATAATTGTCTAAAAAAACACTAATTTTGCAAGAGTAAAACTCAAAATTTGTAGAAACTTATTGAAATATTATATAGTAACATGGCTGACATGCTTCATGAACATGAATAATTTTTTCATGTTGCCATAAAATTAATCGATCATCCACCTGGTTTTTTGTTGTAATTTTCAGTAAATAATTATATAGTACGATATACATACATAATATTTTATCTAGTTTTATAACACAACATTCAATAGACACGTAGGTCAAATAAATGCAGTCGAATGCATTCAGCATTGCATGATTCTGGTTGCAGGAATTGAAAATCATAGAAAGCAACAGTGCGATCATCGCAATTTCTTCCTGGTTAGCTGCAAAATAATAAATAAATTGCACAACAAGGAAAATTATAGTTCCATTTTTTGCTCTAGATGCGCGCGCTCGTTTCGCACGACGGTTGCATGGCCGACAAAACAACGTCTTCGGCCAAACTATAAAAATCCTTATATAACGTACGTCGAAATGCAGCATGTATTTTTGATTTATTACTAGGAAGCTTGCAAGGAACATTGCACTCTGAAATATTATTTTACGGATAAGATACTAACAATTAAATTTATCTTTGTATTGCAAGTATTGCTCAATCGCATAGATTTATTATATTATCATTATGAACGGGAGTAAAAAGACCAAAGAGATGACAAAATGTGAAAGGCATAAAACTAGGTTATATATAGTGAGTCGATAGATTGTAATTATTTTCCAATTAGCCAATTTCATCAAAATGAATCGAAGATATTTTTTTGAGATTTATATTAACCTAGCCATACCGATAAAAACTTTTTATATCTGTCTAAAAAAGTCTAATGAATAAATATAAAAAAAATCATTGACCTTTATTGTCCGCAATTGCGAAAAAAAATAATAAAAAAAACAATATTGTTTTACAGTGGCACGAGTGTGATGTTTTTTATCGCTCCGTATCGGATATGAGCGAGAAAAAACATCGCGCATGTGCAAGAGGGAGCGAGAAAAAATATCGGGCTGTGCCAATGGAGATATAACATGCCAAAGGAGAGATAGTATGATCGTTTAAGCAATTAATCCACATCGTTTCAAAAAATAAACGTTAGCAAAGTGAACAGAGATGTGTTTTGAAAAATTTCCATCGATCATCATGTGATTATTTTTCAATAATGCCAACGAACCTAGAATTGAATGTCAAGTTCGATTGATTACTCAATGATTTTTCATAATGATACTCGTTTAGATGGTCATCGATCTAACTTTGAGTAACACGTCATGCATTTTTTAAAACAAAATTGCATAATATGTACATGGATGCATTTATTTATTCTTGATCTATGAAAATATTCCAATAAATTATAGCAGAGTTAAATGAATGCCATTTTAATGCCCAATTGAGTAAGTATTGAAGTAACGGTGAGGCCATTATTTTCGAGTATAAAATTACATAAACGCCATAATGATAAAATAATTTTGCACAAAACTAATTGGAACTAATTTGACAGTGACCTTGCGAAGGTCAAACATAACGAATCAATCACAGATTAATGACGTTGATTCAGCTTGAATTAAGATTTTTTTTAATTAATTCGATTTTATTCGAGATTGAATCGATAATATAATATATTCTGATTAACAAGAAGTGGTTGTTCGTTTCAGAGCTAGTTTTTAAATTCGATAAGACTTAAATATCACTTATATATTTTGGTCATATTATGTTTATTTTGAGAGTACAGGGTTAATATTTTGTTTTTTTTTGTAAAAAACTTGAAACGTGTGATACAGACGACCGTGGATTTTGTTGTATTATCAACTTTGTGTTGTAACATCTGATATCTGGTGGGTGTCATGCAAGGCAATACAGGTAAGAGCACTAGGCATGAGACCGTGAAAGCTGTTAATTGTCTCGAGCTGGTTCGAGAAACCTGCTGGGACAAGATGAAAAATCTGACCAGCTGACTGTCAAGGGCAATGTAGGTAGCGATGAACTAAATCGCAATTCAAGAAATTTACATACGTATATATATATTTCAAGTCACGCACAGACTGAATTATGTAAATCCTCTCCATGCCTAAATTATATATAAATTTAAAATAATTAAACGAAGCTAAGATTTAAGTTATGCAATATAATCACCCCTGTGAAATAGTAATATTAATGGTGGTTTATATATGTTTTTATTTCAATGTTTAATCCATTTTTTTTTATCTATATGGTTATGGCTAATAATATATTTGTTAAGAACAAAGCATAACATATTCTTATGACAGGTGTGCCAACTTAAGCGCATAAATTATTCATTAGATGGGGTAAAATTTCCCCAAGCTTGTAAACAAATAAATAATAAATGTCATTATTGATTAATTATTGTATATTAATGATCGTTGTGTTGTTATTTTTATATAAACATTTCTCAAGACTTACTAATGCCCAATGAAATTTCAGTTGCAACATATTATTGACATTTGATCCTTATATGACATATGAATATATAACATAACCTCAAAAATTAAATATGATATATTTTATTTGAGGCTTAATATTGCAAAACTGGTTGTCGATGGTCTTCAAGATACTTGTGTACTGTAAATAATATGTAATATACTAACCGGCTTAATATATCTGAGGGTCGAATTTTTTGTAGTTAAAAATAGTTAATGCAATGAAAGTGTAAAAATATATTTTATTATGCAATGGCGGTAATTTGTGAGATTTCTTTGTGCCAGCATAACAATGTTGTCAAACAATATTCATGACAAGTTTCTTGCATAAATAAATTGAATAAACTTTCGGGGGTATTCAAAAGTAATTGAAAATTTATATATAAGGTTATAGGAAGTAATTATTAATATCCCAAAAAAATATGTATTCAATTTGATCAATGTTATGATTTTTTTAGAATAAATCCGAATATATTCCCATATGCAGCCTAATCTGTGTCAATAATGTTCCAAAACCAGATTTTAGACGTAGTTTCGGTTGCACAAGATGTTCAAATAAAAAGCGAAGGTCAGATGCATAAAGATTTCAGCCAAGTCAAAAGTAAATTGAGGTATGCGAGTCCGAAAATAAGGGCCTGCACTCCGAAAACGAGTTTATTTGTAGGTCTCACCTGATGGACCAATGATAAATGTGGCGTAAGATTAATCATTTTCATCGACGTACCTTCTAGGAATTGTGCACGTGCACTTAACCACGAAAAATATATATTTGACCACAGGACTATCGACTGACGACTGAAAAAAATATATTCAAAGATACTTCCGTAAAGAAAATCTTATTTGTTTTTTTTATCTATATTTTCGGCTATTAAAAATCGACCATGATATTAGATATGGTTAATGGATACACTGATTGAATCCAATCACTTCATTGTCATTGCTTTTTTTGACTGCGAATAATTATATATAAAAATATATATAACAGCAGTTAATTTTTGATTTAATTGTTTACATTAAGATAAATCTAATATATATTTCTATTATCTTATATGAAATAAATAACTGCATTTTAAAAATTCTCCGTGTATGTAAACGAACGCCGCCATTTTTTACGTCCCTGATTCATTTGTTTACGTATGACAGCGATCATAAGCGCGATATTTACGGCCAGATTTTATTGCAAATTAAATTTGACAGTTTGATTAGTGTCAACAGTTTTTATGGTGAAAACAATTTTAGTTGATATTGATAATTCGTTTAGAGATGTGCCACAATAGAAATCGTCGTGGCAATGTCGAAATTGTTAATTTTTTTTACACACAGACACGCTTTTTGGAACTGTAACGATAATTTCGGTAATGTAAATGCGAGATTGCGATTTTTGCGCAATTATTCGTGACATTCTTTCGAGTGTGTCATAGATCATAGACTATTTAAATATACTTTATTTTTTTACATGTATTTGCGGTTTTTTTTACCGACGTTTGTAATGTGTACTAAAATATTGTGCAAATATTTAAGAACCAAATGTAAGTTTTGGGTCAAATGTAGTCGGACACTGTACATATTTCCAGTGGTGGCTCGTGGGTAAAGTATTTGGGGGTGCTGTGGACGATTAAAAATTAAAAAAAAGTATATTTTAATAATGACTCAGAGCCCCCCACCCCGCTGCCGCCCCGCATCCATCCAATACACGACGCTGGTAGCGCTGACGAGCACTTGCTCTATACCGCGTGGTGTAACACTCAATATAAATTTATATTTTCATATAAATAATATAAAATCAATAGCCACATATATTTTAATACATAAAAAAAACATATTATTCTCCAATTTACTTGGGGAATTGAGAAAAAGGAATAATGCTTCGATATTAATTTAAATTATTTTTGAACGCATTGTTTGATGGATCTTTAATAGCAGCCCAAGTCAGTCAGTGTATTGAACAATTGAAATGATTATTATAAAATGCTTTAATCATCAGCAGACGTCAATAATTCTGATGTAAATTATTCATCAATTTGGCGAAACACTTCCGCTTTATTATTGTTTAATGATTCAAAATTTGAATATAATGTGCTGAATTATTTGAGAAACTTTCGAAACTATGTGGGATATGTCGCTGATTATGCGTGCAAATATTTTTTTTTGTAAATCAATACCGCAAAATAAATATGGCATATGGCAAATTATTCGATTTTAATACATAGTGCCTTATAAAAAATTATCAATCAGTACTAAAATACGCTTTACTCGCCCATTTTTTGTATGGTAGATGATCTTGCACAAATGGGTAAATACTATGCGTCTCTTATTCAAAGGTTCAAGGTTGTTGGTTTAGTCTGCAAAGCATACTGACTAGTACGTGGTATCGACTTGTTAAATAAATTTACTTGTCATGGTAGACTATTTTCAATCCATCTTGTAAATCGTATACGCATTCTAATTAATGATATTGCTATTCATTCCAATTCTATACATCAGTTTGTGGAATTGATATGCGTTTCAATTATTTTAATCATACGTAGAGATACACCTTTTAGATAATTTTTTTTTATATAAAAATAAGAATTATGAATGTTCACTAGACGCTAGATTACCCAAACATGAACGCGGAACTCAATAATACATTAAAAATGGAATATTTTTAATAAATTATGTGTTGTTGTGGACGAGTGTGTTTGCGCACGGTTGCACATTGTGATTTAATGCGACACCAAGGTTAACCGTAAGGAACGTCCGAATTCTTGCTGAATTCCATTTTTTCAGTGTATTTAAATTATATTTTTAAACAGTAGATTTTAGATATAATAAAATTTAACATGAAAAAAAAACAACAAAATTTCATACAATTCGTGGCAGATTGATTTCACGCACTTGATAAATCAAGTATCCAGCCTCATTGTAAGCAATAAATATGTATTATTCTAATCAGATTATATCATTACACTCCTCTATTTTGACACATGAAAAACAACTTTTTCAAGTTGAAGTTTTAATGTAAAAAAAATAAATACGTATTTAGTAATAAAGAAATACAATTTGAAGCCATGACTTGGACCCGAATCCAGACTGGATACTGGATTCTATTAAGAATCGTTTATGCCCTACTAATTTTGGCATATACGAAATTACTTATCGGTAAATAAATTAAAATGCATCCATGGCGGAAACTTTCACCGCACTTAGAACCATCATATTTTGATTGTGATTGAATATGTTCAATCGGCTGCAAGAATCCATTAAAAAAACAGTTCTTTTGTAATTTTTTCAACTTTTTGCATGTTGTTGGACATGAAATACATGCGTCAGGGTTTTATCCTTGATGCTTTTAATACTTATGTTCAAAGTATCTCTTTTTTTTTAGTAAAACATCTCAATTCTTTAGTGTTCTCTGGTGTAGAACGTGCTTTTTTTATTTCTACAACCTTTATTCCATATACATTAATAACAGTTTTTATCCTCCTCCTTGAGTTGACAACCTCATGTCTGAGAATCGCGACTATTCTTGTTCTTAATCTTCTTGATTTTGGCTCTCCACGATCCTCTGCATTCTGCATCTCGCATCGCAGCTACTACGGTGGAGCCTGTGGAGGTCTTCACGTGGTCGCTTCAGCGGCTGCCCTTGACGAGCTTCTCCAGTCTATCATTTCTTCTAGCGAAATTATCGAAGTATCTCTTTGAGGCATGTAGTAGATAGGCATAAAGTCGGTCATCTTTATCGTTCCCCATTTCTCTCAGGACATACATGTGCGTGCGTTTAGCGGTCCATGGTATTTTCAGCAGGCGTCCCGAGTACCACAAAGGCGTCAATTTTCTCATGATATATTCCCAGAATAAGTTAAATAGGTCTGGAAAGAGTATACAGTTCTTCTCACCCCTTTGAGCGCTGAAAACTTTTCTGTAGAGCTTGAACGATAAGATGTACAATATGTAACGGTGCGCCTATTTCTTCTAACACCTTCCACAAACAATTCCAATTGACGCAATCAAACGCCTTTTTATAGTCTATGAAACACATCATCGGATATTGAGAAGTTGCTCTTGGGTTCCTTTTCCTATTACGAAGTCCGTCAGATCTTGAGGTATTTGCCAACTAGTGTGGTGTTTTAGACGTTGATTAATGATGTGCAATACAAATTTACTCGCGTGTGGGATTAATTAAATTGATCGGTAATTTTGACATTTCTTCCTACTTCCTTTTTTATATATTAGAATGAGGATTGACTCCGATCAGTTCTGTGGCCATTTTCCTGAGATCCAGATTTTATTGCATATTTAAAAATAACTTCAAGCGTCTTGTCGTTTTCGATGGTCTGCAGAAGGCGATACTTTGCTCCATAAATGATCCAAAGTACAAGTCCCGTTTCTTGAGTTGAAGAAGTACGGTTATATTTGTGGTGAGTTCCGTCAATGAAGTCTTCATCATTCATCGGTAGCACCGCATTTCAAGCACTTTTTTTTTATTATTATTCGTATTCAACAATGTCAACATACTGATAGCGTGGAAATGCAAATGTTGATGCAAAACGAGCAAATTACATTGCTGACCATGTCCATGTGTCCAATTGTACCTTCCACCGGGGGTCCCGTAGTGAGAATACCACATCGTGTAACATGGAGAACGTGGAGGACGTCCAGGTAAGTACGAATATGTAAGACGAATCCACACGAACAGTACTAAGATGCTACCATGCTAAACTCTTAAAGCTTAGCCTTTAAATCACCGTGGCCAGTCAGGAATTGACTGACGCGAAAGTCTGGGAAAAACCAGCTACGATTTAGCTTGGCACTGATATCAGGAAAGAAGAGATAGGTAGTCCGCCCCTAAGGAGCTTGAGGCTGATTGAACCGCCTGAAGTTCGCCAGCGCAAAGAGTGCAAGGGGTTATGATCAAGGGATACATGAAGAGATCTCCCTGCTTTAGCTTCGAGGGTGAACCAAACATCAGCATTAAGGAATGGGAGAAGTATACCGGTGTCATTCTTGATTCTAACCTTGGAATGTTCACAAGACTCTCCTGCTGTACTACAAAGCGATCTTTGTCCACATATGCTTCAAGCTTTTGGGCTCACAGAACCGACCTTTCTACTCTCAGGATGCGCCTACTCTCAGGACAAAGGAGTGCCCTCATCAGTATGAAGAAGGCATACAGAACGTCGTCTACGGCGGTACTTCCGGTGTTGGCCGGGGTACTCCCACTGGGTCTATAGGTGCAAGCGAGGGGCATCGTCTGGCACGCTCTCGAGGCAAAGACACGGAGGTTGGGACGACAACCATCACCCAACTGGCCGACGAGGACGACGCAGAGGAACTCGGCCTTCACATACTGGTGATGTCTGCCGCTCTGTGAGAGTGGCAAGGAAGATGGGATGAAGCTGACACGGGCCGCGTCGGCTACTGGTTTTCGAGACAATACATTCGCTTTCATGGAAACATTAACCCGAATATGATTCTAGAAGGATCCCGGCTCTCAAAGTGTTATATGTACTTCTTTATACAACATGAGGAAGGCCCCATAGTTTGAGAACTATCGAGTACATTTAACCAACATGTGTCATGGATCAAGACAATGGAAAGCATTGGTTTCCCGACAAGCCCCTAGTTTATATATAGATTCCCCAGAGTTTTAGAGGAAGTTTGAGACGGTCAACCAGAAGGCGATAGCCTTTCCGTATAGGAAACAGCGCACTTTGTTAGTTCGCTGCTATCAATTATATCGCTCATAATAGCTGATTTGGCCGCTGTATTTTGTGATTAATATAAATGTTGTGGTGTTGCGTCCACCATTGTATCCAGTTCGAATCCTAAGAGACTTCCACGTTACAATAAGAAATGATTTAAAAAGAAGGCCGTTGAAGCGAAAACTTAAAAACTTGTGATGCGTGAAATCAATCCACCGCGAGGGTATTTATTAGCGTCCATTTGTCATTCATGCTGCGTTAATTTTTATTCTTTGACAGCATTGATTCAGAACGTCGATTTTTATGCATTTGCGTTATCCAGCTCGTTTCGAATTTGGGTCATTAACAAGAATTATTTTCCAGTTTATTGAAAAGTTGAAGACCTTCTCGAGTTTTTTCTCTCGCATGTATAGAAGATACAACTGAAACCCCCGAATTTGCATGATATATGCACAAAACGAGTATGAGACTAAAAATATATGCATAAGTTCTTTACAATATGCATTTATGCAACAAATCTAAGAATGTTGACGTATTTGTCTCAACGTCAAATGAAGCGTTTTACATATGCATTCTTATGGATAATTTATTTTTAATTTTAAAGAAATATTGTAGATGGTTAACGACAATGGCATTAGGTTTTAAGGTAACAAAAAAATACAAAATGATTTAGTAAAGTTAAGTTGATTCGAAACATTTTAATGAAATACAAAAATTGCTGCGGTCTCGACATTGGGGGATAATGATTGCATTTTCAATGACCTGGTCATTTCGTGTCTCCCTTGACTTTTAAAATTAATTTGATTCGGACGCATTAGGTCCATCTTCTTTTGATTCTTTTTGTCATATCTGCTTGATTGTATGCTACGGCACACACACAATACAATTTGCAAACTCAACAACAATATGGACACGGATCCCATTATCTAATCCGTTGCGAAACTGGGACACGCGCTTAGAAGAACAACGTACATAGAACATTAGGTGCAGTAATGAAGAATTTGAATAAATTGCATTATTTCTTCGGCGGTGGCGGAGTAAGAGGTCGCAAGCGACAACCTCTTCGTGGCCGATAGGAATCTCGCGTGACTCACTCGACACAAATCGATCATGCAAATGTCGTAACTGACGTCAGGCACTATCATTTCTCCATTAGTCGACTGCATAATCCATCGGACGTTTCGCTATGCCGTGACAATGGCCTTGTCCGTGATGACATATCAGCGTGCGATATCGGTTGAATCGAGAAAAACCATAAATCACAATGCATAAGATGTCGACAACAACGAGATAATTGCATAGCATTGTAACGCATCGTCTTCCAAATTCCTCGACCGTGAAAAATTACCAAATCATTAACCTATTGTTAGAAGAGTCGATGGATCAGGAAGCATCGGCTCCAACTCTCCATCGTTAATAAATCGCTGACCTTTCAGACCTTCTATGAACGGAACAAAGATGTGGTGATCACTCGAATCAGGACTGTAGGGAATATGGTATAATGGTCTCGTCGCATGAAGAAATCATCTTCGAAGCGAGTCAATGGTTCTAGCAACGATCGAACGGCAAGTCGTAAGGCCAAAAAAGGTGTATTTAAACTTTCAGACAGATTTCTAGATAAGATAACAACCTTAGATTTTCTTTGCAGAAGTGTAGACCCTCACAAAAAGCTTTATAAGCTCTTACAATTAAGATTATACAAATATATGCTTCATCTTGGTAAGAGGTTAGAATGAAGTCTTGGAACTAGCAGTAATAATAGACGAAAATCTTATAAAAAATAATAAAGATATGAAAACCCGTATATGGCTTCTAAAAATCATCATTTAAGACGATGAACCGGAACACAAAGGACGTTCTTGTTGAAGAATCTCCAGTATATCTTGAAAGGAATATCTTTTTTGCGTACTTTCTCCGTTTACGTCCGAATTTTGTGGTATATATTTCTCTGTCCTTCGTGAGCTGGAATAATTCTTTACCTCCTAATCAGTTCAGTTGTAAATGTTGCAGATCCACAACAACTTTTTACTGACCAACCATTATTTTCAATCAACTCTTTCATCCGTGATGTTGAAGTTGAAGTGTGTTCCGTTCAAGGAATCTTGACGATATTTTCTTCTACTTCTTTCCTTTTCCTTTTTATTTAGGAAATAGGGTTTTCACTAGTTGCTTCTAGAGGATTAAAAATATTACTTAATGTGCCTTGGGCCTGGATTTTGTATATCTTCTTACAACGTATCACTACCATCCTCTTAAAACTGCTTTAAATAAATTCTTTAGTAAAGGCTTTACAAGTTGTCCGAAGTGGGTTTATTTATAATGGAAAATAGACCCCAAGCATTTCAAGTCAAAAACACTTTTTTTTAAAAAATGTTTCATAATTTGGTCGATATTTTGGATTTTTAAACTAATCAATAAGACAAGCAGACTAAATATTTTTTTGCAATTGCAGACAATAGAGGTAGATGATTTTTATAATATTTATTCTTTAGAATTTTTTAGACGATTACAAAACGTTTGTGACATGTAGGATTTATATTAACACATTCCGGTCCGCTGGGTTCCGCGCCGAGTTTTGCGTTGGGACGGGCGATTTCGTGAAAAAAATAGCAAAAGTTAAGTACTTCAGTTAAATCGATGTAACTCTGATACCATTTAAGTTACGTCAATATTTTTTTTTGTTGTGTTCATAAAGGTTATCTCTATGTAAAAAAATAATAGTTCAAAACTTCACAAATTGTGTTCTGCGTATCAATGAAATATAAATGATTTTGGTTTAACATCAGCGTCAACGAGGACTCGAAAACGCGTCCCCCGTACTTCTACGTTGGCCCGCGAGGACGCGTTTTCGAGTCCTCCGGACCGCAACGTGTTAAACGAGCTATTCGAGAAAAATGAAAAAACTTGGGGCCATAGATCCAACATCTATGTGCATATCTTAACCTCAAACTCATCGGTGTTTAGCAAAGAACTTGATTAAACAATCTCTTCAAATGAGACTGGTGTCGATTTTGGGTCATGAAGTAAATACATAATGCTTGCGTATGAAAAACCGTTGTTTTTCATTCTTGATTTGAATATTCAAGTATACTTTAGGCTCAAAGATTAGTTTTTAATAAAACTGAATAAATTTAGAATTTTTCTAGCAAAAATAATAATAATATACACGCGCAAAAGATAAATTATGTAAATCTGATTTCGGACGAAAAACATAAAATTCAATAATAAAACAGCTTTCGATGAATAAATTACATTGGTTTTTATTATTTTAATGCCATTTATGTCGTCTTCGATCATGGTCGAATATCACAGTCTTAAGGCTCGTGTTATTCACGAGCTATATAGAAATTGCATCAAAAATGATATTCACAACCTTTTGAAGAGGTAATGTGAAGGTCAATTTACGACAGATTTTGATGGAAAGCATAGTTAGGATAAGGATAAAGTTGAAAAAACTGGACGTTCAAATTTATTAATTATTAATATGTGCATGTATAAACAATATTGCGTTTAAAAATTCAATATATTAGTATAATAATTATATAAGTCTGAATTTCATCATCATCGTGATCACCCTTTGATTTTCCACTTTTCGTCGACCTGTCTGCGGCCTCCAGTCTATGACTTTCCAGCTCTATCACCCCGTCTTCCCTGCGGACCACATGGATAACCCACTGCCACTTCAGTTGTCAGTTACTTTATTTTTTTTGCGGATCGCTTCGTTGCGGATTGAATTTCGTAGAGATATACCTAATATTGCTTGTTCCATCGCTCTCTGCAGTTGAATGATCTGGCGGAAGCAGGGGCGCGCCGTCCATATGGCAAGATTGTGCGGCGCACACAAGCGCCGGGAAAGGAATTACATTACCATTACAATTCGGTTTTTCAAGTACACCAGACGTACAGAGGCGATAATTAAAGTTAGTGCACAAGTGAATAAATTTTGAGTTATTAAATCACAGTCATTGTTGCGTATTTATATAAGCACCTCAGTAGTTCATAGTACATATATTAAATTTAAGGATCTTTGAAGAGATTTCCACACAGCCCAGGTTTTTCGATGCTGTCGAAGGCTTTTTATTAATCATAGAGGTTTGTTATACTCATGTCTAGCTTTTGTGATAGTCCGTATACTATGAACGTCGATAAGGTTTGATATATTAGGGGTACCAGAAAGAAATCTCGTATTTTATAATACTGTATTCGAGTGCAGTTTATATCTTGACACGCTAAAGTAAGCATGTCTGTATTTTTTTTGCTTGGAACTATTGTTTAGCATTATTTATGAGTAATAATATATATATTATTATTGACGAAGGACAGGTCAGATGTTGTATGCTACTTTTTTTCGATCAGGGCTAGAATGCCAGCAAAGCCACTAAAGCTATTCATATTTTTGGTGAAGTTCTAACAGCACGTGGATCGTTACATTTGAAACGCATTGGTAATATAAATAGGAAGAGAATCTGGACACCGTACAAACTATCCAAAGATAACAAAGAAGAGTGGAGAAACACATGCAATTCTTTATCTCAAGACAAAGAATTCGATCTCTTTTACACCAAATTGTAACTGGAGATGACAAATGGATCGTTTACGATAACATAAGTCGGAAAAGGCAATGAATTTCTACGAATCAAACTCTCGTTCTGACCCCATCATCATCAAGGTCCTGTTAGATTCGAAGGTATTAGCCAATGCCCGTTTCTTCGTAAAATAAGCGCAAGTGACATTAAGGAAGGGCCATGGTCGAATAGAAAAGGACCTCTTGATTTGATAATCATCGTAACTCGCCTTGAAGTGAATGAACCATTTCATCAAGAAACAAGGAGCAGTTCATCGTCTGAACAAAGAACAAAACATGTTTACGGCCATGTCTGAACACGAATACGACCCCTTAACACGAAAACGAAGAAAACTTGAATCTAGATCGATTTAAAAAAAACATAAACATTCACTGCTTTATTTTGACAAAGAATTCTCGAAGGATACGGTTGAAGAACGTCTAATTAATGAGGTACTAAAAAAGGTGCAGAATAATAAACATACATAATACTGTGATGATAATGTTTACATTGATAGAGGTCATCTGAAGGAAAATATTTCTTAAAAAAGCTTTATTCATCAATATTTATATTGTTTCCTTCAATGTAGAACCCATCTGATATAATACACTTGTCTCAGAGCTTTTTTACTTTTTTGTCTTCACTGCTCGATGCTGAAAGTACGTCATTCTTTCATACTAGTTTTCATCTTTCGAGAATAAGGGGGTTGAGGCATCATCAGTGGCGCGTCAAGACTATCCGGCGCTGTGTGCAGAACTTCGATTATTGCTCCTGCACGTCTTATGCTTTAAAAAATGAACTACGGGCAATCACTTATATTGTTATATATTATTTATTGTCTATTTATTTTATTATATTTTGATTTTTTCCTTCATTGCGCCCCGGCGCCTGTGTGCGCCGCACAATCTAGCCATATGGACGGCGCCCCCGTGGGGATCATAACAATTTTGCTTTTAGCCAAAAAAAAATTACATACTTTCCATAAAATACCTATTCGACGGCCAACAATAAAGTATGGATCTAATATGGTTATGGTTAGAAATGTTATAATACATCAGATTCAAGTGTACCAACAAGTAATCAAACATTTCACGTATACTTGTATACGCCAAGACAATATCTAAGAGGGCAGCCTCTGTTGGTATGAGAATGAATGACGAAAAAGTGACGAGTATGTTGAAAAGCAGGTTATATGGATAGCGGTTCTGAAGAGGGAGACCTCGAAAGCGATTGGGATACGTCGTCATGCATGATATTTTGTAACAGGATACTCTGGAGACAGCCGGAGGTAATAGTTATGTATAGTTTAATGTCGATTACAAGTAATGTAATTCATTTTACTAAATTATTATTTTAAAATTCTTCCCACTTGCCGCCCCCAATTTTCAGGCGCCTGTGTGCGCCGCACAATCTAGCCACATGGACGACGCGCCCCAGGCTGGGGTAGAAACCCGAACCCGAACAAATGCTGTAAGTAAGAGTGACGTAGAAGTTATTCACCGGTTTTATTTTGCAATATTTTTTCAATGTCAAAATTTAAATATTTTAAAATATTCATTTATTTATGCAATAACCAGGATGCTTGTGTGTGTGTGTGTTTAGCATTCGAGTATATTCTCATCATAAATTGATGCTATAACATATATCTTCTGAATATTTTTTAACTATTAGCAGAATGGCCTCGAATTTTAAGACTTTCTTCATGTAGAAGATGTCACAACCGGTGCAAAATACACATTCGAATTAAATGGAGTGGCCTTGTTTATTTTTTGAATAATTAACACATGGAGCGTACTGGAGTGTATATACGGAAATGTTTAAATAATTAGCCAATTCGCGATATTAAGCAAATAAACGAGCATCTTCTGATTTAACAAGTGACTGGTTTGACAGAAAAATATTTGGCATTTTTGAACCGCATCTGATATTTCTATATATTACTACTTCATTTTTGACGAAACGACGCCCTTTTATGTTTGTTTTGTTTTCGGGAATAGGATGAAGTCGCAGGCAGTCATAAACAGCCAAAGCGGATGCTGAGGTATCATAAGAGTGTTGTTTATTCCATTTTCATTTTTTTTTCACATGTAAAAAATTGTCGAGCTCACCAAAGGTCGCCGAAAACATGTAAAATCTGAGTCTAGTCAAGAGACGTTGGGCATAGTATCCGGCGCCTGTGCGCAGAGCTTAAATTTGCGCCCATGTACATATGGTGTGCTTAAAAAGAAGAACTACAGACAATTTCTTATAACATTATTTAATATCGATTTAAATAAAATATTATTTTAATTTTTTTCATTTTTCTCTCTGGGCGCTCATTGTTTTTCGGCGCCTGTGTGCGCCGCACAATCTCGCCATATTGACAGCGACCCCCCTAACGACAGGGACAAGCGTACCAACCCAACAATGTGGCTCGTACAGTCCACAAAATTCAAACATTCCAGTTTTTTATTGATTAAACCTTGTAAATCTCACGGTATTGCTTAAAAATTAACAATGTGACCTCTGGATATACGTAATATATAATACGTATTGTAAGGATTCTATCGAATATATAGGACGGCCTCTAAAATAAATTTGATATATTAATATATGACTATGTGTCCTTTAGATATTTTTTTTTGTTCATAAATACATATTATAGATCGATTGACCTTAAATTATTATCGGTCTCGATCGATAAAAGGGTGAATTCATGGTTAAAACAGTACAATTTTCGACCTAGGTCTAGGTTACATGTTTAATTGACTCATTTTCAATTTTAGAAAAATAGATTTTCACAGACAATGGCGATGTTATTTATTGTCATATTGTTGTTTTTGCATTTAAATTAAATAACAATGAATTTTTATTGAAACGACTGTAATTACTTAGGCTTATTCAATCTTAGTTTTGAATAATTGTTGAGAAAAATGAGTCTTTAATATGATAATGTGTATTTTTCGTAAACAAGTATTTATACGGAAGTAATGAATATTAATATGTTTAAGGGCTTATGACGTGGGATAAATTATTGCGGAATTTTTTTTATTATTACAAAAATAAAATCGTTTGAATAATACGCACCGGTCTCTTCAGGATCAATGATTCTTCCGAGTCTAATCAAACACTGACCAATATTATCTGCACCAATTTGCTGTAGATAGTCATTGTCACTGGTTTTTATTCAAATAAATATCACACGACGACACTATAACCGTATTATTCTCGACGAATACCGTTACGATTGGCACATTTCCCTAAATTTGACAAAAGACACGCGCTTGACAAAGATGAGAGAGAGAGCAAAGACTGTCCGTGCGACTCCAGCTGAAGACCAAACGGCACTGGTAAGTCGCTGGCCTAAGACCGCCACCTGCACGGTTATGGCAGGTGAGTTATAGCCTGACCATTCGTAACTGGAGGTTGACTTCTGCGCTCGAGTAAGAATGCTGTGTGAAACTCATCAACGACACAATGACAAAAACATACAATTAGTTTAACGTCTATTTCCGTTTTGAACATTGAACGGAAAATCGCTATTAGTTTTTCTTATTAATTTCGTATTTCATTATTAACTTCAACGTGTAAACATAATGGAAAACAATTTAAAATGAAAAAAATAAATAGCTAACTGATTTTTTTTACTATTTAATTATATTTTTTTATTACTATATTTAGCATTGATATTAATAATGACTAATACACGTTAAATGAACAAACATATGATAAAAAACAATAAAAAAAAAAGTTATACCTACTTTACATATTAGGCGTACCATCTGCGCGTCTCTTTTGTCTCGGTATGAAGCCGATGCATTTTTGCGGCGAATTGTAACCGTCGAATTACCACCTTTTCAGATAGTTGGAGCATACATTAAGAGGTAAAAAAAATAAGAATGAAAACGCACTTGGAAAAGTTTTAGAGATTTTTTCAATAAATGTTTTTCGCCCGTAAAAAACATTTTGATTATTTTACGGTCCCCCTAATATGATACATAAAATACAATTCCTCTTTTATATTATTTAAATAAACGAGATATATTTATTTTCAACAACGTTTATAAAATCACGAATAAGTTGTTTAAGCTCAATTATCAATGGTAGTTTATCTTAAATAATCATCAATGCCATATTATTATGTATGAATCATCTGATTGAATATGTTTTTATAATTTGCATCATACTAAACGACACATCATCACTCGGTATTTATTAAAAAGATACCAATTAAACAGAGGATAACAAAAAAATAAGCATTTTCTTTAAAATTTATATAAAAATTTGATTAATATCTTTAATTTTAACTGGATTTAAGCGATTGGAGCATTCTTACCCCATGCAATTAAATATATTTTTATGATGCAGTTGCCGCCTTGTCTGTCACAACGATGACATTTCTGTTTACATCTTAATGCATCAAGCTAAAAATGAAATAAAGCAGCATTTATTAATGCTGTTTGATTTAAATAATCAATATAATGTTTATAATTATATTTCTCACATTATACGTATATAGAATGCAGAGCTGTGGAGTCGTAAAAAAAACACGACTCCGACTCCGATTCCGATGTTTACCAACAACACGACTCCGACTCCGACACCACAACTCCGACTCCGACTCCACAACTCCGACTCCGACTTTTATGTTAAGTCATAAAAATAAAACAAGATCAAACTTTATTAATTATTTATTAGATTTTATTCTTAAAAACAACATTGCTTCTAAATCTGTATTCGTAGAAGCTCTCAAATCATAATTGAGGGTTTTAAGAGCGGAAAATAACCGCTCCGGTTGGCGACAATGCTGTAACGGTCAACGCAGAATCTTTTACGATTTCTGGATACCGCTGTATTGCCATTTTAACATTTAGATGATAAGCTCGGTCAATTCTTTCCACCATTTTTAATGCATCGTAAAATTAATTTTGAAATTTTGAATTAGTATCTCCTTCATCTACTCTATTAAGACTCAAACGCGGACGTTTTATTTCTTCTTGTACACTGAGATATTTTTCAAAATTGTCTTCAGATTCAGCGATGTCGGATGAAGATGATGATAATTCAAGTATTGATTAATCAAAGCTGCCTGATGTCGTCTCATTTCCCACTCGAAGGACTTTCATACGAATGGTTAATTCAAACAGAGCGTTATTAGCTCTATTTATTTGTTCCTCCGTCAATATGGATCGAATTATTGGGACAACATAAATCCCAGTCAATAGAATATCACTGCCCAGTGTTTTTCACTGCATAGCATGCCGTTTTTATTCCATCTGAAATAGTTGTACTCTGAATCTTCTTCCACTTCTTGAAAAATTATTCTTCTAATAACACTTTTGTAACGATATAAGAATGGCGAAGCAAAACTTCAAGTTTCTCTACTTCTTTCCATTGCGTTTTTAGACATATTCACCTTTGTTGGTCATGTCTTCGAGGTAAAATTAAGTTCAATAAGTTGCTGAATCATTAAGTACGTACAGCCCCATAGCTTGACCCAAAATTGCCCCATTTCCAGCTCTTCACTCTATTATGGCAAGTATTTTTGGTGTTTTGGCGTCTATTGCGACGACACCAACACGTTTAATATTCATACGCTATACATATTCATTATTACGCAATTAAAATTTAATAAATTTATTAAAAAAAAAATGGTCGGAGTCGCTCATTTTTCACGACCCCGACTCCGACTCCGACTCCGGCCAAAACACCGCGACTCCACGACTCCAACTCCGACTCCGACTCCGACTCCATAGCCCCGATAGAATGGCCATTAATAATTGCATAAAATGTTCATTTTAGTGAAAATAATGTTTTTAAAATCACAAATAAGCTGTGTAAGCTCAATTTTCAATGCTTGTTTATCAGAAATGATCAACAATGGGATATTATTATGTATGAATCATCTGATAGAGTATGTTCAACATTTTGTTTAATTTTGAGTAACTTTAATTAAAATAAGCATTTTCGTTGAATCATATTGTTAAGGCGGGCGCGCGACAGTAGTACTAAAAAGGTAACCCACCGCTGCCACCAAAATGTTAGGGGACGCGACAGTAGTCCAATAAATGGAACCCGTCGCTGCCTCCAATGTTAAGGCACCCGAGCTCGCGTATCACAAGATTACGACCATGGCAAAACGTTCGATCGTCCGGTAGTTGACGATCAGCGCTTCGAATCGAAGGACAAGTGAAACACGCTTTGTTTGTAGATGATGTTATTGAAGAATTTGCAGGTAATCGTCAGTTCGATGATAGGTGTGATGAAGGATCAGAGACGTATCTCCGGTACAGGACGATGATAAAGATCCGGGGGCAATATCTATGGTACGAGACGATGAAGAAGATCCCAGAGACGTATCTCCGGTACGAGATGATGATGATGATCCCGGAGACGTATCTCCGGTACGAGAGAAATCACGGAGATGTGGCTGCCATGACGGCGCGAGCCAATGTCTATGATATGGCTCCAAAACGGGACATATTTAAACCCGGTCCTGAGAGTCACGTGACGATGATGTCACCGACTTTTAGCGGGAACCGCTCGAGAATATCGAGAGCCCAGAAATGATACGGACGGACTATGCCAGTTTATAACAATATTACGAAATTTATTAGCAATATTGTGGGATTTATAAAATGTTACGCTAAAACGTTTGAGAAGCACTGATTTAAGTACCTGCGATTGGAGCAATCTTACCCCATGCAATTAAATATTTTTTATGATGCAGTTGCCGCCCTGTCTGTCACAATGATGACATGTTTGTTTACATCTTAATGCATTCAAAATAATCTATGGTGGTATTTATTAATGATGTTTGATTAAAAAGAATAGTATAATTTTTATTACTACATTTCTCACATTAGACGTATATAGAATAGCCATTAATAATGCATACAATGCATTTTTTCAGTGAAAATTTCATTTTACAATGGTTATAAAAATTTATGGAAAAAACGTATATTAATTGTATGTATCACAGCGTATGAGATTTAAAAACAATAGATACGATTTTATCTGAGAATTGAATGATATTCCATTGTATTGTAATAAAATAATAATATTGCAATAAATTTAATGGGCAGGTTCGCAAATTGATAACATCTGCTATACTATTTATTGCGAATAGATCCAGGTCGAATTGAAATGACATCGATGAAAAAACTAAGCAACAATTAGCGCTTGATCGAAATATTTTTTTATCTAATGGCTAACTAGACTGGTTGGCTCTTGTATTATGATACATTGAATTAAACTCAAAAATTATTGGATATTATTTGAAAATCGTATTTCGATAGCAAGTGAAGGGTGGCCCGCATTTCACCGTGTACTTGGCCCACTAAAATTCAACATGCCCCTGCTTTAAAATAAAGCAAACACGTACATAATCAATTAAATGGTGGAAATTAATACAACAAAAGATTACGAGCTTGGAACGAGCATATATAGTTCTTCGACAAATCAATCAAAACGTTCACTTACAAGACGTGTTGCAAAATGTCTCCTTTTTGTTTTGGCACAAAAAAAAATACGAATTGAAAACGAGTTGCATATAATTTGTGGGTTTTTTACACATGCAACAGTTTGACAAGTGAATTTGATATGAATAATAACTACAATTAGAGTGGAACCCAAATATAGCGTACTTTTTTTTAAAGAACCGGTCAAAAATCCATTAGAATAATATCCTAGCCGTGCCGATGGGACTCCAAGTTTTCGATTTTTGTCGAATAATTATTTTAATATAAATATATTTTTTTTTGTATTTGTCTAAAAAAGTCTAAAGAATAAATATTATAAATAATTATTGACCTATAATGTCTGCAATTGCGAAAAAGAAATAAAAACAACAATATTCACTTCTGTTTCCATGGAGGCGATGTTTTGTCTCGCTCGCATCCGATACGATGTGTCTAGTGCGAGTGGAAACGTGCGTTTGACACGTGCGGCGTGTTGACTTGAAATGCTTGGGGTCTAAATTCCATTATAGAAATTCCCCTTTCGGACGATGCGATTGTTTTCGAGTTGCTGTGACGGATCGGTTAAAAAATACCGCATATCGTTTTAAGGGAGTCGCAAACCGAAAAAGATTGGGAACCTCTGGTCTAAACAAAGAACAAAACATGTTTACGGCCACGTCTGAACACGAATACGACCCATTATCAAGAAAACTTGAATCTAGATCGATTTAAAAAAAACATAAATATTCACTGTCTTATTTTGACAAGGAATTCTCGAAGGATACGGTCGAAGAACGTATAATTACTGAGGTTTTAAAAAAGGTGCAGAATAAAAAGCATTCAAAATACTGTGATGATAATGTTTACATGGATAGAGGTCATGTGAAGGTAAATATATATCTTCAAAAAGCTTCATTTATTCATCAATATTCATATTGTTTCCTTCAATGTAGATCCCATCTGATATATACTTTTTTGTCTTCACTGCCAGATGCTGAAAGTACGTCATTCTTTCATATTAGTTTTCATCTTTCGAGGAGGAATAAGGAGTTATATATTATTTATTGTCGATTTATATTATTGTATTTTGATTTTTTCCCTTCATGGCGCCCCGGCGCCTGTGTGCGCCGCACAATCTAGCCATATGGAGGGCGCCCCCGTGGGGATCATAACAATTTTGCTTTTAGCCAAAAAAAAAATTACATACTTTCTATAAAATACCTATTCGACGGCCAACAATAAAGTATGGATCTAATATGATTATGGTTAGAAGTGTTAAAATACATCAGATTCAAGTGTACCAACAGGTAATCAAACATTGCACGTATACTTGTATACGCCAAGACAAAAATACCTTTTTATTTTTCCATCCTATTATAATGTTTTATATATTTCTCGTCACTGGCACCCCGACTTTAGCGCGCAAGACTCTGGCGCGCCGACGTTAGCGCGCAGACGTTAGCGCGCAGTACAACCCCGACTTTGGCGCGTGGGACCTTAGCGCGCCGACAGTAGCGCGCAAAATAATATTATATTGTATTGTTGAGGGCTCATTTAAAAAAAATAACCTACCCAAGATAACTTTTGATCCAAAATTACATCTTCCATAACACTTTTACAGTTTAATAAAAATAATATTTATTTTTTATTCACTAATTTTGTTTTAAATCTTATTATGTTTGAATAAAAAAATATTTTTTAACATTTTATTCAAAAATTGAGTTGAGTATGGTAAATTTCGAAGCATTATCGCATTTATAGCGATTATTCCTCGTTTCTTTTCTTATTCTTTTACCGTTTATTTTTCGATTGCAACAAATCATGCATTGTCTGCATAGATTTGGATTTTTTTTTCTGATGGGGGAATTAAGATAAATCGATAAGATCCAGGCGAAATTGTAAGTGGGTTTTTTTGCATCCTTTCTTTGTAACGCATTATGAATGCATTCCAAATAATTTTAACCAAAATATGGAAAATATCTACATACAATATTTTATAATTTATTTTTTTACATCACTTTTAATTTCAACTTATAATGTTGACAATAAATTGGATTTTTTAAGAAGAATAGCTAATAATATTTAAATTTAAATTTGTTTTTTTTATTTATATGTACGTATGTGTGTTTTAAACTTTTATACTTATGTAAGTTTTATTTTGATATTAATGTTTTTTTTAACTATTTTTTTATGTATATAAGAAAATAAAACACATTTCACAAATGTAATAAATTAACATATATTTATATAAAAATAATAATTTACGCGCTAACGTCGGCGCGCTAAAGTCCGCGCGCTAAGATCGGCGCGCTAAAGTACCACGCGCCAACGTCGGGTCAGCCTCGTCACTAGTTCGTATTATTGCTAAGAAGAGCTGGATTAAGTTATTCCCGCATTCATCGTTTTTTTAGGACCCTTAATGAATCAAAGTTTCATACATTATAATTGCCTTAATTATTATGTTAATATTTTAATTATTCATATAATTAATCGTGAGCGACTTAACTTTGACTAATCTATAATTAATAGTTATTAATATGTTAATTAATAATAATGATCTGACTAAATTAGTTTTGAAAACACTCATTAAACTATCAAGTAACAATATTAATATTACATACATACAAAGTTGAAGTATTTTTCATAAATAAAATGATATAATAAAACCAGTTTTATTCACAATGTGTCTAACAAATTTGAGAAGCTATGATTTACGTTCATGAGTGTAAATCAATTTAAAGCAATTAATCTTTTTATCCAATAAATCAATTTGAATAATCTAAAAGATATTGACTCATACCTTCTTTTGGTATTCTTACTTACAAATTTGCACAAAGACTTGTTTTTCTACTGTTAGTTTTAGTCTTCCAT
Source organism: Philopotamus ludificatus (assembly GCA_022495035.1). NCBI lineage: Eukaryota > Metazoa > Arthropoda > Insecta > Trichoptera > Philopotamidae > Philopotamus > Philopotamus ludificatus. Next base: position 80,376 of record JAGXCT010035074.1, read on the forward strand.
GTTCATCAATTAGATTCTTTTGTGTCGAGTGTCGTAGTGTCGAAATAATTGGTCATAAAATCTATTCAATCTAGTCTTTCTTTATTCTTTTGTATCGTTTTTTGTACACCTTATCCGAAGCCTGTATAAGAGCAACACTGCAATAGACATAATAGTGTAGAGCTCGTCGGAAGTTTTCAGTGCTCAAAGG
>JAGXCT010035075.1:0-51271 GCA_022495035.1 Philopotamus ludificatus
CAACGAGCAAGATTCTGGAACGAATTATGCTCGTTATGAGAGGTTCCACTGTATGCAAAAAATTTAAAAGATTTAGAAATATATAATTTATATTAATTAAAAAACATCATTTGACTAGATTTTTACTAAGAATATAACTTTAATAACCATTAACATATAAATATGAAAAATGAATACAAAATACAGTTAATTATCAAAAAAATATATTACAAATTACCTTAATGTAAGTAAAAATATATGAAAATACAGGCTACATAAGTCGGGATTTTTCAACGAGGTCAAAGTAGACGAAGTTTCAAAAGGGTCAATAGCGTTCCAGGGGTCTATTAGGGGTCAATGATACATTTTTTATTTAATATTTAAATTCCCATAACTAAAAGCATTTCTGCATCTTCTAATGACGTAAGAGTTTCCGATATTTTGACAGTACCCTGCATGTTGCATAAGCAACAGCTAATTGCCAAAAATTTTCAAGAAAATCTTCATTTTTGCTCAACGAAAAAAATGACGAATGTTGTCGATAGGCAATTTTTAACAACGTTTCGTTCTTTATTTATGTAATTGGGTTCAAATTTAAATAAAAACTAAAGAATTTTCAGGGGGTCTATGAAGGAAATTATTTAAAGGGGTCTATGTAGGAAAAAGGTTGGGAACCTCGAATCTACGTAGTAGTTTGATCCAATTAAATTTCTGAAAGAGAAAAGAAAAGCAAGCTCAGTTCATTAAAGAAGGAAAAAAATATATAAAATAATACAATAATATGATTATTTTTCTTTGTCGATTTATAAATGAATGTTGTGTCAGTTAATATTTTTTTTCAAGCTCGCAAAGTTCAGCGGCAAACCGGAAAATCCGCAGCCGGATAATCGAAAGTGTATCACATAAAAGAATTCTAAATATGGATAGAAACATCAATCATAGGGCCGTAATAACGTTAACGAAGCGATTTGCGGACAGAGCCGCGACGTGTGTTATGTCGGCGAGCCGGTGGCTTCGCGGGGGTTAAATTAAGTCATCGGGCTGGCTGTTAGGAGACGCCGCGGGAATGTAAAAGGAAATGGGTGACTTGTCAGTCGCCGGAACGGCCATCGGAATAATTCATATGACAGCACCGGTATCATTGCTAAATCACGATAATTTGAGTGACATTTTTTCCGTATACGGCGAGTCCAACCCTTTGCCGAGGCCGGCCGCGAGCTGCTACCGTCTGACCAGTTTTTCTTGCACGACAAGACAATTTCGCGATTTAATCCACCGCCAGTGTGTTATCAATTAAGAGTTAATCTCGGATTCCGCACGTACGCGGAGTTAAATCATCATTGACCTCATGCGGTGGCCGGTCCGAGCCGATGGAGGGCACAAAGAGATGAAAATGAATCCCCAAAGTCATCAGTCCAACAAAGATTACTGGTAATGGCTCCGGCCGATGCAATTCGGCACGGCCGAGGCCCTCGCCTGCATCCGTCCGCCTCGTGTGAAATGTACTTAACAAAAATACGCAAATGCATCGACATGTCTGACTTGCGGTGGTGCGTGATTTTTTTTTGCGCGTTTTAAGACACTCGGCAAATTTATTAACCAATCTGCGTCTCGTTGATACAGGTTTTTTAGTTGAAACACACCCCCTTTGCATTTCAAATACACCCTTTTGCATTTCAAATACAACCTTTGACATTTTAAATACAACCTTTTGCATTTCAAATTAACCCATTTCTATTGAATTTCAAAAGGGTGTATTTTAAGTAAAAAACATGTATCTTGATTTTAATACCCTGAGTAAGAAAGGAAATTGTCTAATTTTATTCAATTTCGTGGAATGGCACTTTTATTTGTTTTATGCGATTCATTATTTTTTTTATTATTTACTATATGAATATCAATTTTTGCTCGAATGGGCATCTACTAATCATTTTCCGCTTAGTGTTGAAAAATGTCAGCAAATGACATTTTCAAATTCTACAGAATTTCTACCCTTTGATTAAAAGCTTGGTATCGTAACTCTTCTCAGACAGTCGACAATCAAAGACCTGGGTATTACGTTCGACTCTAAATTTAGATTCAATTCACATGTATACGAAGTATGTAATAGAGCTTCAATAATGTTGTCTTGAGAAATTCTCATTATATACTAAGCACCTTAGTAATAAGGTTGCTATATTCCACATTGGTTCGAAGCTTGCTTGAATCAGGGTCTATTGTCTGGGCGCCATATGACGCTTCGAATATCCTCAGGCTAGAGAAAATCCAGAAATTCTCAAGATATTTCAACATGAGGGAATTTGGATTTTACCCGAGCTTGGATTCAGGGTTGCCTGGGGTATGTAACTCTCGAGAAAAGAACGTCAATATACTTGGCAAAGCACTTCTTCAATCTGTTGGTTGGCGCAGTACATAACACCCTTGTACTCTGCGAGTTGTCCTTATGAGCGCCACCTCACTAACATCGAGCTGGTTCGCGTGGGCTTTTTCTTCTGCCGAATATGAGGACAGGTGTAAATTATCATAGGTTTTGAAAGAATCATAAGATCTCAGAATTTAACTTTTGTATTCTTACGAATCTTCTTACTTCTTTCTTTTGTTTTTAATCTTTGTCATCTTTATTTTATGAGATGAGGTTGCTTCTCTTTTCAATTTCAGAAATTGAATTAGATCAATTACTACTACGTGGATTAGGGGTTCCTAACCTATTTCCTACATAGACCCCTTTTAACTAGATCATTTTCTTCAAAGACCCCCAGAAAATTCTTCGTTTTAATACACGATAGTAAAACTAAATGTAGGTTTTCTTTCACATTTTTGATAAAAAAGTGTTGCAAGAAAGCCTATCCTGCCCGTGCCCTGCACATGCAGGTCTGTCAGAATATCAAGAACTCTTTTTTTTAGAAACGTTAAAAATCTTCGATATTTTCCCACCATTGAGCACCATCAGAAGATGCAGCAATAATATTAGTCTTTGGTTTAAAATATTAAATATAATTTGAAAATAAAAAAAAATATCAATGATTTTGAAAGAATCGTAAGATCTCAGAATTTAACTTGATGTAGATGTCAAAACTGATTATATTGTATAATTAAAATGTATTTTCTAAACAACTGTATTTTTACCTTTTCCACTTCTTGGGCCAGACGTATTGGCCCAAAAGACTTTTTAGCAAACAGTTTGAACTAAATTTATTTTTTTAAAAAAAATGAATAAATAAAATAATATAAAAATGAATAATTCATAGATTTGACTAAAAGTGGACAGAGTGGAAAGGGTTAAAAAACAGCAGGTGAAATCAGGGAAAAGTATACCAATACAGGTTTCTCACTTCCAATTGACCCTTTTTCATTGGACATTTAAAGGAAAAAGGTTTAATTTAAAAAGCAAAATGGTTAATTGGAAATGCAAAAGGGTCACTTCGATTTGCAAAAGGGTTAATTTGAAGTGAAAACCTATACTATAAAAAAAATATGACAATTGGAACAATACAGGAAATTAAAAAATACTAATTGCTTCTTCTTCATAATACTATACGATCATTAAAAATATAGCTGGTTTATTCATAGAGTTAATTAAAATATATCAGAATTTGTATGGTGACTATATCTGTGGTTTATTTGTTTTTTTTGCCTAAAAAACAATAAAATATTCAATGAATTAATATAAGGCTGTTCTATACTAAACTTAAACTGCAATGTGGATTTACAAGGAATTTCAAATATGCGAAATACATTAACAACCAATATGGAATATTTAATAACACGGACTATTTATATCCTGATAATTAGCTATAGAGGAGAAATAAGGATGTTTAACATAAAATGAAATTAAAACCACAAAAACATCATGCCAAGCAAGGAATAACTGGTTAACCCATAAAGAAAATCAGAACTTTTAAATATTATTAAATTATGAATAAGATTTCAGGGAAAAACATGTAAATAAGAAAACATATTTATGTTCAATATGTGACTTTTATAAATATTAGTTTATTTTATTTGGTATTTGGTGAATTTGAATGTTGACTTTTGAAAATAGATAATTCTATAAATAAAAATAGTTATTCATGATGAATATTAGTAGAAAAATCCAAAATATGAATCAATTTTTGATTTTTTCTACTAATTAATGCGACGCGCAAGTTACGTGCGCACAGAGCGACGGCCCACCGCAACTGAGCCGCGCGAGCCGTGGAGTTCGCCTCTTACTCTGACACGTGTGTGGTTTCACTCGCACTTGCACACGCGCGATGTTTTTTCTCACTCGCACCCGGTACGGAGCGAAACGCATATCGTTGTTTTTATTTTTTTTTGGCAATTGCGACAATAAAGGTCATCGAATATTTATAATATTTATTCTATAGACAAATACATTTGTGACATGTACTTTTAGGTTTACGCCCTTCAATATTTGGTGATCAGTGTATCTCAAATTAATATTTATTTTTAGCAAACATATTCGGAGGGAATTATGCCATCTCTGTCGGTCTTGGTCTTCTTCCTTTAACTCCCTGTATCCCGGAAGAGACGCATACGCCTCATCTATGTGTCCAGGGTTACGATAGTTCCCCTTTTGGTTTCTTAGACTCTTTTAGTACGGGTCAAGTCGTTAGTCATGAGCCTAGTGATGATAAGTAAGACCTTTAAGGACTTTAGGTAAACAGTGCTTCTTTATTTTATTAATTTATTAGTATACTTCTCAATCCAATTATAGATGTAAGAAAATCGACGTTTAAAATTAATTTCTTTGATTGATTATTATTTAAATAACTTTAATAACCCACCAAATTTTCTGGAAACGCAATGACGCATCGTCGAAGTATCGAAAAGCATGATTTGCATTTGAAAATAAACCGACCATTAAATGGTGATGATTACACCGTACACTGGGCAATTATACAATTTGAATGACAAATCGGCATTGTTCGAGGGGCGCCTAATTGCAGGGCCGCAGCGGAACACAGACGGCTATGCAATTAACGCCGCAAATATTTACCAGCCGATTATACTATTATCGACTTTTCTATGATTCATAAATTATTCTTACACGTGGCACTATTCTTTAAAATATGGTTTCCCGTTCGGTTGCCCCCCTTATGGCCGGGGGACATTAATTCATGTAATGACGACAAAAATAATTATACACCGAGCTGGCGTATTAAATTACACGTTTGCCCACCACTGCACATGGGCATTTATAATTATTGGGTTTATTCGACACAAAACTAGAACATCTGGACGAATCAATGAGAGATGACAGTATTTTTTTTTGGTAATAATAAGTCGTACCTGAATTTTTTTCCCCGGGAAAAATGGCGAATAAAAGTTTGCCTTCATTAATAATTTTCCTACGAAATCAATCAAAAATTTTGGCATTATTATTAAAAAAGGTGGTATCGTAAATAAAATATATATCGACGGGCCGGGAGTTTATTGCGTCCAAAGTCAAAAGAATCCGAAATGTTCGCAGCGAAAATTGAACATAAAAAAGAGCGTAATGAAAAAACTTTTCCGGCCAAAAGAAAATACAATATTCAAAGAGAAATTGATTCGTTCCAAAGTCGGTTAATTTTCTCGCATCCGACGACGCCGCGATAGGTTATGAATTCAATCGCAATTTTTATATTCGGAAACATTCTTCTCAAACCGTATGAAAATAAAACATATGCATAAATATGGTTGCGAACAAAAATTCATTGCTAATTTATATAATTAACCTAGCCGTGTCGATGGGGTTTATTTGGGATCCCAAGTTTTTGATTTTTTGTTTTTGTCTAAAAAAGTTATTGACCTTAATTATTCGCAATGGCGCAAAAAAAAATAAAAACAACAATATTGTTTTACAATAGCACGGGTGCGATGTTTTTTATCGCTCCGTGCCGGATATGAGCGATAAGACAGAGCGAGAAAAAATATTGTGCTGTGCCAGGGTAGAAAAAAATAAAATTAGATTGATATTTTAAATTTTTCTACTGATGTATCATTAATTACTATTTTTATTCATATAATAATCCATTTTTTTTAAATGTCAGGATATTATCGAAGAATTAACAAATCTTTACTTTTTGGGTTCTATTTTCATACAAAATATACCCCATCGGGCAGCAGCGTTGGTTTCGAGCCGTCGTGACGGATCGGTTAGCTATTAAGATCATTCATCCACAAGAGTCAAAGAGAACAGCTTCGAGACCGTCCAGGAATTCACATATTTCGGCTTACTTATTACGAATACCAATGCAACCAATTTGGAAGTACGAAGAAGTACCATGCTGGCAAACCAGTGCTACTTTGTACTTCAAAAATGTCTACGGTGGAAATTTCTCTCAAAGAAGACAAAAGTCATGCTCTACAAGAACCTCATCAGGCCTGTCCTAACATACGGATCTGAATGTTAGGCTTTGAGAAAACAAGATGAGCAACAACTGAACATACCGGAGAGGAGAATTCTGATACGAATATTTGGAATAGTATTCTACAACGGGTAATGGCGTATCTGAAGCAACAAAAAGCTGCACCAACTATACAAGGACATATCGGTCACAGCTGTCGTCAAAAGTGACCAGACTCCGGTGGCCCAGTCACGTGTCAAGGATGCGGGACAGTCAGCCGCCGAAAAGGCTTATACAAGCCTTTCTGTCCCCGGAGAAAAGGAAGACCAAGGCTGAGGCTGGTAGGATTGTGAACAGAGGGATACTGCATCATTGAGATTAAAATAAAATAATTTATTTAATTAAGAAGCATACAAATTAAAATGAAAGCTTGGTAAAACTATGGTGTCTTTAAGCTTAACTGAATTTAAAAATATTTTTCTAATTTAATAATTGGGAAGCCCGGTTATTTTTTGAGAAAAGCTAGTTTTAATTTAAAATATATATCTTGTCATTCTTCAATATTCATTTTGTCCCCTTAATTATTCCTCATCAAATACATCATAGACTTAGTGTACTAGTGCTTTTTACAATCTTCGAAGTACTTCTGGAACGCAATTTATAGAACAACGTTTAGCTCATACAGTGGTTATGTTTTAATCTTCTTAATGCTAACAAATTTCGTTTTTAATGCTTTTATTAATCTGCAGGAATATGAAGAAGACTTAAAGAGTGGTCTAACTCTTCTTCATATTTCGTTCATAACTATCGATAACATAGGCCGAAATATCACAACGATGTAGTTTTAGGCCAAATAGGAAACAAAAACCCTTCCCTTTCCCTACTTTTAAACATGAATAACTGCCAACTATTTTTTTCTTATTATTTGATATTATTCTATTGATAGTATTCCTTGGGAAGAAAACCCCTAAAAAATATATATAAGTTATGATTACGTAACGGAGATACCGTAGACTAACCTTACAATGATTAGAAACCTCTTGCAAATAAAGCAAACCAATAAAAAAGTAAAACAATTATAATACAAAATCAACCGATACAAACTATAAGTCAAGAGTCGCCAAAAAACAACTACGACATACTATGATATTTTTAAAATTTAAATATCTCATTTTCTCACCAGTAGAACCAATACATCTTGGGAAGGAAACCCCTAAAATTAAGGTCGATAATCTCGATTTAATTGAGATACTTTTGCTCCCTCTTCCTCCTCAATAAGGGGAAATGTCCTTCGGAAAGGTCTTTAACAAGGTTAATGCTTAGACAAGCCCCCTTCCACTTACCTGGACGCAGTAAAGGGGGTAAAATTCGATACCAGAAATGGTATAAAATACACGTCCAATGCCAACTCTGGCCAAGAGAAGGAAACGGCTTTACAAAAACATTCTAAGTCTAAGAATGGACATACATGTCTAATACCAGCGATGGCTAAGAGAGGGAAAACTCTCCGAGGTATGGACACAAAAGGGGAGCCCCTACGTCACGTGTGAGATTCAGGTCCCTTTGGCTACGACTACCATTCAAGAGTCTGGCAAATGATGATAAAAATATTTTTTTTATTTATTTATTTGACTACGATGGATGGATAGCAAAACAGAAAGATTCTGAAGCGCAATTCACCTATATAAAATTTCGATAGAGATTCTAAAGATGCACGGGGAATTAGCCTCTCACACTAATATTTTACAGTGTCAAACCACGACACTGGTTAATATTAATATTGTTTTGTTGTATTAAGGATAGGATAGTATTGAAGGATAGATGGCATTATTATATTAATTAATTAGAACGCATTAAAACTATTTACAGAAGTATTATATTTTTTAATAAAACGTGCAGAGCAGAATTCCCTGAATTCATAGTTTTTAACTTAGCTCAGTCGCGGTTAGCTTACATTACCTCGATAATATGTACGTTACCTACAAGCCATAACAATGGATATAATAATAAAAACTATAATATCCCTTTCCTTTTATATAATTTCTCCATATAATCGTTTCAAGATCAAGTGTTTTTAGCCGTGTAAAAAATAATTAGATGCATAATAATATATTTCAAAAATTAAGACGCGCAGATGCGGAAATAATTTGCACAGACCGCATTTCATAGAGTTATTTAATGCATATAATATGATTTAAATAAATTAGTTATTGCTATAATACCATTTGAAACGACTTCCATTGTATTAAATTTTATTATATCTTATCAGCTATACAACATAAAATCAGAAAGTAATATTGAGATTGTACAATTTTAAACGGTATTATTATTGAAATTTAATTTATTTCTTATTGAGGATTATCAACGGACCAATGAGAAGTCCATTTTTCTAATCCCGATTCGTCCTGAAAGTTTGTTGATATATCAGAATGAGAGATGTAGTTAGTCAGTAAGTGAATGACGCATGGCGCATATGGCCATGGCGCTCGGGCCCTCCATTACTTACACCATTGTCACCGATTACGTTTCGTGCATCCGATAAAAATTCCGTGAGCTTTTTTTCGTCCGGGTCCAAAGGAAAGCATCTCCGGAATCCACGTACCGTTGAGCATCTCCTCACGAGCGCCGATCAATGGGTCAAAAAACAGCCCCGTCCGACTGTGAGAGGAGCCACAAAAACATTGTCACACGTGACAGGGAAACCCGGGCGATGTGTCAAATCCGATCGTCTCCGGCCCCGGCGACCTCCGGCTGGAAAAGCCGTCGGAGATTGGAGCCCGCCGGATACCGAGCCGAATGCCCTCCGAGTCGTTAAACTTTCGGAGGGCAGAGTTCGAAGCGAGGGCATTAAAAAGTCGATTATCCACGCGCACTAAATCCACCGGCCGTCACCCCGGGCTACCATAAACCAAATTAAAAATCGGCGGCAACTTGTTAGTTTATTCCAAAACAAATGTCGGCAAAACGGCGAGGCGAATCGGCTAATGGCCGAGGAGAGGGCGACCGGGGACGCGTTTGATAGTTATCGATCACGGCAAATCAGCGCAGGCTCATACCACACTTTACAGCTGGACCATAACGTTGCCAGTGCTTAAGAAATATGTTAATGCCGACACGGAGAGGCCGCGTCGTCGCGCGAGAACGAGGGCCCCGGACGCCCGGGCCCCAGGCGCCAATGTGGCGTGAAGATACACATTACAAAAAATCAACGATTACGTGTATATGAGCACACGTTATAATTGTAGATTAATATTTTTGAAAGCCGGATCGGGCTGTCATTATTTGGTCATAATTACAGGTGGCGGCCACGGATGACGCACGGCCCGGCCCGTAATTGGCGGGAATTAACTCGCCACAATTAGAATTTAACATTCGACGTTCGAATAATTATTTTTCCCGCTCATTATTATTTCAATGTATGCGGACACGTGAGCGTTTGTTTGGATACTTGGGCGTCTGACCTCAAATTGTTAAAATTAAATAAAATTTTGGCGCGAAAATTGTAACAGCTGTCTTATATTGATGGATTACGATCTCATTTAACAAATTTGTAATAAAATATATTGAGAGTAATTCATAGATTCGACTAAAAGTGGACAGATTGGAAAGGGTTAACTTGCGAAGGTAATTATTTTTTTTATTTATTTTATTTTTCATAAACACAAAGGCATTATAGAATAACCCAGGTCGCCAATCACGTATAATATAATAACATGAAAAAATAACATATATAACAATAAAGAAAAGAAAAAAAATATAAAATATCTATAAAACGGCTATATTTGACATCGAATATATTCGGCCAAGTGGTTGAGCAGAGTAAAAGCTCTGGTAACCGGAGAGTTTCTGAGAGCACCTGTCCTCGCCTTTGGCGGAAGAAAAAGCACACGCGAACGAGCTCGATGGTAGTGAGGTGGCGCCCATAAGTAAATCGACCTTCGTTTTTCGAGGGTTACATACCCCAGGAAGCCCTTCATCGCCAAGTCGACCCCGTATGGGGTGAGTTTGGCGTGGCTGAGGATAACATATTTACCCCAGGAAGCCCTGTACCCATGCGCTGGGGTATAAACTTGGGTAGAATCAAAACTCCCCCATGTAAAGATATTTAAGAAATTTCCTATGTATCTTCTCTAATCTAAGGGAATTCAAGGCGTCATAAGGGGCCCATATAATGGAAACTTATTCAAGCAAGCTCCGAACCAATGGATCGCATAGCACTCCTATGACTAAGGTGCTACGTATGTGATGAGAATTTCTCAAGATGAAGCCCAACATTCTTAATGATCTCATAGACACGTCCGATACATGTAAACTAAATTTGAACTACATAATGGATCTCTTCCACTTACATTCCCCTTGGTCAGTGTCATAAAGAATTCCCTGTATTCATAATTATCGTTGGAGGATTAACCTACCCGAGTACTAATTTAACTAAGTCGTGGTTAATTATCGTAATAATATGTATGTTATACCTACAAACCATTGCACTGGTTGTTGGCACTGTTTGTTATAATATAAAATAAAAATTATAATTACTAGTAATTTACGCTATAAATTTAAAAAAAAACTAAATTCTTGATATTTGATTAAATGATTTTTTAAAAGTATATTCCGAAGAAACAGACAACTTTTTCTATTAAAATGTTGTGAAGTGATTAGATATTATGATTCTATTTTTATTGATATATAAAATATTAATCCACTTTTCTTAATATCTGAGGAACGTAACCATGTGCATGATTCCCCTTATGGAGGACCAGAGTTTTCATGGGAATAATAGTGCAGTAGTTTTACGTTGCCTTCTGCAGTTCTTGTTATACAGAAAAAGCACTGTTGCTAGCTTTCAGCTTATATTTTTATGAAATTAAGGTCGTCAGCCTCCACCCCACCCTTCTGTTGACCAGTGTCACTCAGAATTCTTTGGAACGGTCATCCATCCGAGTACTAACTGTGCCCAGTAGCGGTTAACTTAACAATCATAATTCGATTGTTTTTAATTTTAAGTTATAACGGGTCTAACATACATCAGATACAAGATTAATTTTTTTTAGTATCCAACACATCATACTGAAAATCCCTTATTAAATTCGCTGAAGTTAAATTGGCTTAATTGAAAGAGATAATAAGGAATTTAATAAGCGGTTAAAGAATATTTTTATTACTCATATCAGGATAGATGAATAGAATTACAGAAAAGTATAAAGCGCCACTCACTCCCTGACCAGAATCATAAAGAATTTATAGATTTTGCAGGAAGGTTAACCTATCCGTTCACTATCCTAATTGCTCAATCGCTGTTAGCTTAGACTAGTGGTCGGTAAACTGCGGCTCGCGAGCCATATGCGACTCTTAGGCTACTTGAGTGTGGGTCTTCCATAGCTGACGCGTTTAAAGTGTAAAAAAGGAGTCAAATTTGGAGAGACATTACTAAACGAAACATGCGTCATTTTGCAGTAAATATCCTGTGGGTGATGCAAGAAGTAATAGAAGTATTTCAGAAGAGTCAAGAAAAATCAAGTTCTGTTTTTAATAACCAGGTGTAATCTTTCAACCATGTAAAAATAAAGATATTTGTGAAAAATTTAACAATTTAAATCTTGAACTTCAGTCGAAAAATGAAGATATAGCAGAAATGATTTGTTCTATCATTCAAAGCTAAAATATAGTTTTGGATAAATAATTTGTACAAAAATTCTCTTGCACATTTACCAAGGATGAAAAAAGAGATTACACACTACGAGTCAAATTGAAATATTGAAAGTGTATAAAAAAATATCTATTTAAGAAGCTTTTTGAGCAATTTGAAAGTAGATTCAGGAATTTTCTATTTTCGAACCAGTGGCTACATTTTTGTAAATCTGAAATTGCTAATTCCATAGAGGAAATTCTTCAAGAAGAAACGTCAGAAATTGAAGATGAAATTCATATTAAAATCGTGCGGACTAAATAAATATATTTGGAATCTAGCTGACCATAAAAAGTACCATCTTTTGAAAAAAGGAGCTTACAAAATTAAATCCTATTTTAGTTCCACATATTTGTGCGAATATTTATTTTCCACCACGAACATAATTAAATCAAAAGCCAGAAAGGACATTTTTTCTAACTGTATGATATTTCTCATGATTGATTTGTAAATGTAAATAAATGCATAATCTTTCGATTTATAATAATTAAGTAATTAATGTAAAACACAAATATGTAAAGCTGTTCAGGGAACAATGATAAAATAAATAAATAATTATTATGTATTACTTGAATGTGGTTTAAAAAAAAAATCTGCCTGCGTCCGCCACTATTCCCCTAATCTCAAATGCGCCCGGAACCGCAATAAGGTTAAGAACCCCTGCTATAAACGAAAAATAATTATAAAACTCTGGAGCCAATCCACCGGATTTTTTGCATAAACGATTATACTAAATATTGTCGAGAATATCTAGTAATCTTTGTTTTACTAACTCTGCGTAAACGGATGCGTCTATTGTCAAACAGTGACATTGAATGAGTATATATTTATAATAAATATATAAATAGCTTGTCCATTCAAGTCACTACATTTTTTTAAATATATTAGGATTACCATGCGATTAATTGGGATTTATTATAATAATCCTCGATATTCAGCAAATGCACATTGGTCGATATATTATACGAAATTGCATAAAACGAAATTCGCTTCCTACATCGGCGATTCCGACGTTGCAATTGCATTGCAATATTCAGTCCGAACACTCTTGTAACCTTGATTGTGTCAGCAATCAAGTGGTCAAAGTGGGATTGCTGCTACGATTTCCAACGAATTTCGCAACAAAGGCAGCAACGAGGCGGGGCAATCTGCAATGATTGAATCCCGATGGATGCTAAAATAAGGCGAATCAATAAGCCATTAGATTGGATCGCAGCAAGCGTTACATCTATCGCGCGGCCAACAAAGGAACCAGAAAATGCTTGTGAGTGTTACTGGAATAAAAAATAATAATATGTAAATATTTGTGAAAATCGCGTTTAGTGTAGTAGCTAGTGGAGGTCTCGAGAGGTCAGCTCGTTTTCTTTTTCAACTCATTCAGCCGAATGATGAATGGTGGAGCCAGCTGATGACAGTAGGAACAAACACGCGGCCCAACTCGGAAGCAAAAGAGTTTTTGATTAAGAAAATATCTGAATGACCGTTTTTTACTGTACGGTCCATTCATGGGCCACAGCTTGAGACATACCGCGAAGGAAAGAGAGCGATATGTAACTGAGCGCCGAGAAAAAAGGCTTGCGTAAAATTTTTCACATGGCAATAAATAAATTTATTAAAATTCATTGAACATCCACGATTTGCGTCAGCATTGAAAAGCGATGAAAGAATTTTTTTTCAGACGATGTGGGCATATTCAATCAAGCGCGTTCAATCAGAAGCATAATAAATGAAATTATCGAGCGTGTAATAAAAGAAGAAAAAAATAAATGGCACATTATATCATGGCGGCGTTACGAGATATACGACAATTTTGAGAGGGAATTAAATAATCAGTCGTAATAAAAATTGTGTCGGTATGGTATCGACATTCAGAGTCCGCGGCGGCGGAAGACACGATCCTCTGCGGTCGACGGCGTTGTCTGCAACGCCGATACAAAGTCATCCGTGGCTCATTCTCACCATTCTGTCTCAGAACACTGGCGACTTTCGACATAATCACCGATCGCCATTCAATTTTTCCCATTTACGATCGTGCGATCATTACAAAACGGGGCAATCATTCAAAAACTCAATTTGGGCAATTTATTCTTTTCCAGAGAGACATTAGTTAGCATTCCACCGGCGGCTATTAATTCAAGAAGGATGGCAACGTGTCATTTTTTTGCATTTAACTAATAGCATTCCTTGCCTTAACGGTAACGATCAACTTAATGCCAATAATGGTCGGGTGCTTGAATTCCTTTTCGAGTTGGCATAATTCACTTTTATTATAGTTTCAGCGTTTTTTTGTTATCCCGACAAATCATGTCGCTGTACACGACTTTCCATGAAATATTTAATCAATAAATGTCCGGTCGTAATTTGGGGAATGTAACGCATTCTTCCGACAGCCATTTGGATCAAATAACCAAAAAAAAATTTGGATCAGAGCGGATTTTCGAAAGGTCCGAAGAGTGCAAGTCTCTTTGTTAGCCGTAATGAAAATGCGATCCGTTCCATATCGCGATATTATAAAGAAATCTTAATGATTTGCATACCAGAAGCGGTAATATACAATTGGCGATGCTTTGAAAAACATGATCTTGAATGCGGTGCATCATCAGGTGCAAGGTAAATCAAGAACCATAACAAAGCTCAATGCGTATCGACAAAACGAGAAATGGAATAAATAATAACAAAAAAAAGAAGAGAATTGTCTGAGTAATAAGGTGGCATGAAGCGTGACCAATTCTCCTTGTTTCAATCACTCGGATGCGTTGCCTCTCGTTCGCATACCGATGGACGTATCAGAGAAGACAGGGAGAGCGACAGATCGGATGTTGCCTTCATTACCGGTGATATAGAGATTCAGTGTGAAAATTATTAATTTTATTGAAGGGGCACGATTCGATTTTCTTAATAACGAAAACAAATTATATCCAAGAAAATAGAAAAATGCAAAACTCGTCTCGAATAATAACGATTCGTCGGTTAACCGAGACGACTGCAGACATTAAATTCAAACATCAATACGTTTTCAAGATAATGTGCGTCTACTTATACAGAAGGAACAAAATTAATCATTATTTAATTTTTTTAAAATCACACTTAATTATTTTATTCGATTACAATTACGTTATTTGTTAAAGAGATAATGTAATAATTAAAAAAATAATGTAATAAGTAGACCCTTCTATAACGCTCCCTGCTATATTGTGGTTTTCTGTAACAAGTTCGATATTCAAAGTCAAATTATATGTTGTGCATTTAATTTTTATTATTTATTATTTAAGAGGCCGTCTAACCCAAAGCGGGTTTTTGGAGGGACCTGGAAGATCCGGAGTACACTACGTGATATACTTATAAGCAACACCAGAGGTGCGTCCGTCTCAACCCTGTGGCCAGGATTACGATGGTTATCCTCCACGTTATGCATTAATGCATAAAGGTCGATGCGCTTTAAACAAACCAAAGTTTCGTTCAATTTACAATATAAAATTCAAAAGTCCTCTTCCTAAATTTTGCGGTACTGATTTCTATAACGCGGTCCCAATTTTTTCCGTTATAGAAGATCGAAAATATAAAAACTCGTGTTGTGTTTCAGAGACCGTCTAAAATTGCATAAAATTCGTAATTGCTTAATTTTTTACAATTACTTTATCGAATGCACGTTTTTGCCCTAAATCGTTCGTTTTTCCCAATTTACTTGTATCCTTGTATTTTTATTATTGTTTAAGCCATCTCTTTTATAAGTTTCGAGGCATAAATTAAAGATAACGAATAAAAGAATCAGAAAAGTTGTACGTATCTGTGAACGCCGTGTTGGCGTACGCGAGAAAATAAAAAGGCGTCCGCGGTCGGTAATGTGTTAAAATATAAAAAAATATTATTCAATAATATTTTTATTTATTTATTTGATTACGATGGATGAATAGCATAAAAGAAAATCCAAAGCGTCACATACCCATTTAAAGATTCGATATAGATTCTAAAGATGTAAGGCGAATGAGCATCTCACACTTACATTCCCTCCAGTGTCATAAAGAATATCCAGAACCCATAGATTTTCGTAGCAGAATTAACCTATCCGGTTATTATCTTAGCACAGTTGCGGTTAACTTACATTATGACACCAACAGTATGCTACCTACAATCCATTATATTGATTCATTTTAATATTATTTCAGTTGGTTTGAAATTAATATTGTTTGTTTATAATTATTTATTCAACTGAGGATAGATAGCATTAAATTAATTAATTCCAATGCGGAGGTGTCATGAAAAACCCCTATAATTGATAGTTTTTCATCGGAGGATTAATCTATCCGGTCACTAAGTTAGTTCGGACTTGATTAACTTGCATCAAACCGATTCATTTAACTTACAAGCAATGACACTGGTTAGTTTTAATATTATTTTAGTTGGTTGGATATTTATATTATTTGAATATAATTATTTATTCAACGCAGGATAGATAGTATTAAAATAATTATTTATAACATAAATATTTTTATTAACATGCAGAGGTAATGAATCTCTTCTACTTACATTCTTCCCAGCAAGTGTCATAAAAAATACGTAAATTCATAGTTTTCGTCGGAAGGCTCGGCTATTCGAGTACTAACTTAGCTCAGGATCGATTAACTTACAGTGTTGTAATAATATGTATGTTACCTACAAGCAATGATACTGATTTATATAATTTTTCATATCAATTCTGAGATATTTTCTTTAATTCTTACGATAACTTAGCTATATATTTTAAGTTCATATAATTTAATGAATAAGGCAATATTTCGTAAATATAATACATTATCAGTTTTGTAATTGCGGACTCCAATTGTATGTCTAATTGGCACTATTTTTAATTTATAAACACGTGGAGTCATAAAAAAAATCTCTGAATTCATAGTTTTCGTCGGAGGATTAACGTATTCAAGTATTAATTTTACCTAATTTCGGTCAACTTACATTACCGTAATAATATGTATGTTACCTACAAGCCATGACACTGGTTGTAGATAATATTTGAAAAAAGCAATCTATTGCGTAAAACGACGAAGTTATTAGTGAGTTTACATACATTTGAATAAATCCATAAATACATATTTTTATCATAATAAATATAAATAAATAAGATTAAATTATTAAACGGTGTAGAAGAAAATCATTATTCAGATGTAACATACTAATATTTATATACGTCTTCCTATAGAAAATTATTAAAATTAATTGCTATCTATTAGCTTACACCAAAATCTAATTGAATATTTATTATTGATATTTTTAATTGAAAAATTTAATTTTAAACTGAAATATTTAAGACAAAAGAGACGATAAGATTCTTTACTTATTATTCGCATTCTTGATTCAAAATAAGCTATTGAGAAAATATTTTTTACCGTTGTAGTTGGATATACTATAATTCGTAGTATTTTTTTATTTTTATTCAGAAAAAAATAGTGTGAAATGAAATATTAATTTTTGGTCGTTCTGAAGCGTTTCGTCCAAAGACAATGATGTCGCAGGCAAAACACGACCAATTCGACGCATTCCACGGCGTCGGAAAAAAAGTCGGAAATGTGTAGTACCGCCATATTATCACCGGTGCATAACATTATGTAAATGTGAATCTCTATTTGCGCAAATTACATTAGGTGTTAACACACCGACATTAGGTGTTAAAAATTATCATAAAAATTTACTTTTTTTCCACTATTTAAGATATATAAAAAACACATAATTTGGCTTTTTAAAAAAATACGTTTATTACCGTACGTACCGAAAATAATAAGAAAATATGCATATGAATCACCCGAGGCTGTCAGTTTCGGTCTCAGATGTGTCATTAGAATCGCATTCCGACCAAATCTACATTTCGTAATGTACTTAAATCCGCTAAATAGGCCATCCATGAAATTGTGGATCCATTGTAATATTTTAAAGTGTCAATATTTGGGAAATACGATTTTAGTCAAAATTATTACTGTATAGTATTTCGATAAAATATTACCTCTAATATTTTCAAATATAATGAAAAGAACTAAGTGTAATTCGTTAATTTAAGTAGTACAGATAATTTCTTTATTAATTATTTAAAAATAATAATGAATTAATTATCATTTTAATTAAGGTAATATGTAATTTAATAAAAAAAACATGCAGATATTACGTTTATCTAAAAAAAACTTTTATTCATAAATATTATTTGTGGTTTTAAATCTTTAAAGCTTTCCTTTGGTGCGTTTTCGTTTTAGGGAGTATGAAGAAATTGCAAAAGGGTTTTGTTTTTGGTCAATTTACCAATTTTTCAGCAAAAATAAAGTAAGTATCCAATGTCAAGATACGCCAATTATAAGTGTACAAATGTTAGAATATCGTTTTTATTTATATTTTTTTAAACACGGCATACTTAGAACTTATTCAACATGTAAAGACTTACATATATTTAATACAGTTTTGAAAGAACACGATTCGTACAATTTAGACCAAATTACTTTTTTTACACGGATTTATTGTTTTAACACTATATATATAACAGAACTTTGAACCATTATTTTTTTGTTACGGCGTTCGTTTCAAAATTATCCGTTTTTCGGTTCAGCTCCGGTTTTCGTTACGACATAAATAACGGATTTTACGGTTCCGGCTCGAAGCCCTGAATAAACATAACAATATTTTTTTATGCCATTTTCTGGATAGCAATTTAATACGAAACTTGATGAAAATATGGCGATGCGTTTATTGTCAAAGAGGATTATATTTTTTGTATACTTATAACTATCATTTACTAATGTCAAGATACGCCAGGAATTAATATCTCAACACAACAGCAAAAATGTGCCAATTAGAAATACAATCGGAGTCCAAAATTACAAAACTCTGATAATGAAAATATTTATAAAATATTTCCTTTTTCATTTAACTATATGAACTTGAAGAAAATATGTCAAAATTAATATGAAGAATTATTTAAATCAGTGTTATGCCTTGTAGGTAACACATATTGTTACGATAATGTAAGATAATCGATACTGAGCTAAGTTAGTACTCGAATAGCCGAGCCTTCCGACGAAAACTATGAATTTACGTATTTTTTATGACACTTGCTGGGAAGAATGTAAGTAGAAGAGATTCATTACCTCTGCATGTTAATAAAAATATTTATGTTATAAATAATTATTTTAATACTATCTATCCTTCGTTTAATAAATAATTATAAACAAATAATATAAATATCAAAAAAATTAAAATAATATTAAAACTAACCAGTGTCATTGCTTGTAGGTTAGATGTATCAGTTTGATAATGTAAGTTAATCGAGTCTGAGCTAACATAGTATCCAGATAGATTAATCCTCCGGTGAAAAACTATAAATTCAGGGGATTTTTTATGACCAGTGGGAATGTAAATGTAAGAGACTAATAACCTTCGCATGTTTATAAATTTAAATATTATATTTATATGGCGCTTTGGAATTAATTAATTTAACGTCATTTGTCCTCAGTTGAATAAATAATTATAAACAAACAATATAAATTTCAAACCAACTGAAATAATATTAAAATTAATCAATGTCATGGCTTGTAGGTAGCATACTGTTAGTGTGATAATGTAAGTTAACCGCGACTGAGCTAAGATAGTATTTCTCTTTCTGAATCTTTTATATGGGTAATTAGCGTTTTGGATTTCCTTTTATGCCATTCATCCATCATAGTCAAATAAATTAATAAATAAAAATGCTTTAAAAACGAAAAAATAAAATTAACAATCAATTTCCAGTTTGCTGTTTAACACATTACTGACCGCGGACCCCAACGTGGCGTTTTCAGATACGTACAATTAAAAAACTGAAATAATATTAAAAATTAACCAGTGCTTTGGTTTGACACTGAGGGGAATATTAGTATGAAGGACTCAATCTCATTGGATCTTTAGAATCTTTATATTTCGCTATCCTTACATGGGTGAGAGGCGAGAAGTTTCAAATAGCATTCGATTAACTTTTAGGTTCAATCTGTCACATTTGTCTCGCCGTCTGTAATATCGCACATTGAATGGTACAAGATCATAAAATAAAGTATTGAAAAATTAAAAATCGAACAGGTCGTTTTGCGCAAAACCACAATGGCATAAATTCTACGAGGCGTTATTGACACAAAGGAGCCGGATGGCGAGTTAAACAAGACGCTGGTGTTAATTTCGCCAGATGCCCGGGGAGCCATAAAGCGGCCCGGGGCCAGGGCTGAGCCGGCCCTCTGAAAACTGCATATCCTTCGGCAGGGACTCGTTTACATTTCATTCTTTTATTCTTGCATTTTTACGGGCGCATGTCATTTGCATGCGGCGCGAACTGCCCATTGTGCAGACGCCCGGTTTTATTGGCTGCCGGGCCATTGTGCCGCGTCATGATCGAAAAACTTCTTGGTTAACACATTAAACGCTTATGCTACAACCGACGGTGGTGTGGTCAGAATGGTGTGTGAGAAATTAATTTTTGAAAATAATTGGATTCCTGAACGAGAATGGCCGAACAAGTCAAAACGGCCGAGAGCAACATACAAATTATTCAACGAGAAATATTTCACGAGTGAATCACGCCGTTTCGTTAATAAATAATTAATAACGCCGATATCAACGTTTATAATAAATTATTAATGAAAATATTCATATCAATTTATAGATGGCGTTCACTTCCAGCAAAATATAATAAATTATTAATATATAAATAATTGGTATTTGTTTTAGCAATAGATGTAAGTGAGTCAGTTAAAAATAACAATAATAATTTCAATTGATTATATCTATATAAGTGATTAGTAAAAATTAACAGAGTATCATTTTCGCAAAACGTCTATTATAAAGTTTAAAGGAAAGCAAATTCTACCATAAACTAATCAATTATATGAATAATAGAAGCTATAAGATTTTATTATAAATTAATTAAAATTAAAATTTTGGTGCACCACAAAATCTGTATTAGTTATATTTAACATATACTATCAAAAATATGGGTTGAGAAGCACTGTTTTAATTGATTTAAATTTAATATGCACGAAATACGGTAGCTTTTTCGGAGATTTCTCATTATTGAAACAAACAATTACGTATTTTTACATTAAAATTTCTAAAGCTTTTCCCGCTACAATTTATTAATATGCATTAATATTATGAATTGTTTTTAATTTTAATATTTTTTCTTATAGTCCCCATATATATTTTTTTTAAATATTAAAAGGGAATCACTGATTTTTTATGACACGTTAAGTTTCAGAATCACAAAATAATAAGCAAAAGAGGTGCAAAATATTGCATTATTTTTATCATTTTCAGCGTTTCTCAAAAATTTTCTTAAAAAAATAATCAATACATACCTAAATTAATTATTATATGTATATAGATATGCAAGGTAGAGCCATAAAAACCTGTCATTTAGGTATGGCTTGTAGGTAACAAGCATATTTCGATAATGTAAGTTAACCGCGACTGAGCCTAAGTTAGTAGTCGGATAGGTAACCGCCAAAAACTATGGTGTCGTCCAAATTTAGTGCATTCTATATGCTAACTATTTCAACTGTGGTAGTTTCCATAGTTTCTTCAGAGATTATAAAATCACTCATCATTTGTGGGCATAATTGTTTTCAGGAACCTTTATTGTTTATTATTTCAATCTCAAATATTGTTTATTGTTTTCCATATATAGCAGTTCTTCCAAAATTCACCTAATGAAGATCCACATTTTCTGTCTTGATGGCGTGATTCATTATTGTCCTCATATAATGAATCACGCCATTATGTTATGGCTTGTAGGTAACATGCATATTATTTCGATAATGTAAGATAATTGCGACTGAGCTAAGTTAGTAATCGGATAGTATATAGTTAGTGTCCGAAGAAAAATATGAATTCAGGGAATTCTTTATAAGCTTTCAGCATGTTTTATAAAAATATTTATCTAGTTAGTTGGCGCTTTGGAATTAATTAATTTAATGCCACTTATCCTGCGTTGAATAAATAATTATAATCAAATAATATACATTTTAATCCAACTGAAATAATATTAAAATTAACCAGTGTCGTGGTTTGGCACTGGGAGGAATATTAGATGATCTAAAACGCAACCTTTGTTTATTTATTGTCAAAAGTTGTAGGAAAATTATTTTGGCAATGAAAATGTATAGTTTCATTGCAATGTCAAGATACGACAGGAATGCCAGTGTATCTACATAAAAAAATGTTATAGTTGGATTCGCAAAGTTTGCATAATTAAAAGAAAAAATTAGTATATGATATTCGATTAGATGAAAAACGAAAGTTTTATATATATAGCATTAGTAAAAAAATGTAATTAAATTACACGGAATGTTGCATATGGCACGTAGCGACAGCCGCATCATCTTTTTATCAGAATTCACAGGAAATTGATCATCAATCAATTTAAAAATATTTCATAGGAGCCCTCCCACTCCATTCAGCAAGTCGGTGTGTAATTCAACTATGAAATAATACGCACACACAAAGAACACTAAATCATTATTAAAAAATCCGATATGTTAAGGACAGGTTTTATTTGTAATGGCGTTACCGGCTACCGTGTTCTCAGACAGGCACACACACACGCACACGTACACGTACACCGATACCGGCCACACAATATATTTTAATTATAATTCCTTCTTTCATAAAAACGCAAATGAATGAAGACCGGCCGTATTAAAAGTTCGTTCCGCACCAAACGTTAATTTGTTATCGGCGGTACGCGCGTTCGACGAGTCGGGGGCCCCCGTAGAACAACGATTCGTTACCCCCGCACTAATTATAAAAATGTTTTGCCAATACATGCAATATCGTTAATTATGCGATAATGATGCCGGCCGGTGCTTTCCCGCGGATAGCGGCGTGCCGAATCGGGCCTATCGATATCGGCTCGTCTGTACATAATTAAATATATTAGAAATAAATCGCAAAGTAACGCAAAACGAGCCAATTTAAATAAAATATTTTGTTCAAATTATTTAATATAACGACTAAAGTATTTATCGTAGATTCTGCGAAT
This sequence comes from Philopotamus ludificatus, assembly GCA_022495035.1. Taxonomy (NCBI): domain Eukaryota; kingdom Metazoa; phylum Arthropoda; class Insecta; order Trichoptera; family Philopotamidae; genus Philopotamus; species Philopotamus ludificatus. The sequence goes on from JAGXCT010035075.1 coordinate 23,033, forward strand.
ACTAACTGTATTCTATAAAGCAGCGTTTTTCATTGATTAGCTAAAAAATAATTATAGCAATGCGCTGTTCATATGGCTAGATTGTGCGGCGCACACACGCGCCTTGATGTAAAAAATAAAAAATACTAACTAATAATCGATTAAATAATATATAACAATATGAGGAATTGCCAGCAGTTGATTTTTCAAGCATACCAGAGGTACAAGGGCGCTAATTGTTCTGCACACAGGCGCCGAATACTCTAAAATACTCGGTATTAAACTTAAACAACTAAAATAAACACTGCGACTCTAATATAATAATTTTATATTTGGTCTTTACAGGCCATTTTCCTTATCGATACTAGTCCTTATAAACTTAAACCTTCCTGACAATGATGAAACTCGTTGCTGTTGTTATTGGGGTGTCTTGAAAGGCGGAGGAAACAGCACACGAACATCGACAATTTCTTAAAATAATACTAGATAATTAGCTAAATACTAACACTTGTATTTTTCAAATAATTAAAATCTTAATATGAGTGAGTGGCTGTTTGGATGTTATGTTATGCCATCCGTCCATAGCAAATAAATAAAATATATATGTATGTATTGATATTAATTATCTAAAATTTTTTCTAGAAGTCGAGAAGATTAAATTCAAATTAAAAATTGAAGATGTTTAAAGATTGTCATGACTTGTAGGTAACATACATCATCAAGGGACAAAAATAAATAAAAATAGATTTTTTGAGAAGAACGAAAGTTCCTGTGTCTATGCACAATATAAAAATATTTTTATATGTATTTTTAAAGAATGTCATGGCTTGTAGTTAACATACATATTATTACGATAATGTAAGTTAACCGCGACTGTGCCCGAATAGGTTAATACTCAGTTTGATAATGTAGGTTAACTGCGATTAGGCTATAATGAATAAATAATTACAACCAAATAATGTAAATTTCATACCAATTGAAATAATATTAAAAATTAACCAGTGTCACGGCTTGTATGTGGCATTTAACAATTAAATAATGTAAGTTAACTGCGACATGCTAAGATAAATAAATAGACTGGTTTAACGCGTTAATTACTATATAATTACTTAACTATTACTATATATTTAAAAAAAAACAATAAATAGTGCTATGGCTTGTAGGTAACATGCATATTATTACTATAATGTAAGTAAACCGCGACTGAGCTAAGATAGTACCCGGGTAGGTTAATCCTTTTTTATGACAATGGGGGAATGTAAGTGCATTCCCCTCGTATCCTTATAATCTTTTTTAAATTACAAGATTTAATTTATTTAAAGAATAAAAACAAAATTGTCAATTATATGAATAATTGCGTGCATATTGCATACATTGGAATTTCTAACGAGATTTGTTTATTGAATTTATCTATATATTATTAATTTATTTTACATCGGTAGTGTTTTAAATAAAAAGCCCTAGAATTAATATAGGATTTTAAATATGAATATCATAGTAATCTTTTTGGAAATAATATATATACTAATATTCCCATTGACATTTTTTTTAATGCGTGTTCCCTAAGACAAAATGCGCATATTTTTTTGAATAAAAAGATAATAACGTCAAAAAATGTATCTATAGTAATATTTAAAAGACACCATTTGAGCATTGCTAAGTCATATAATAATTAATTAAGTGGGTCCTAACATCCTGTGACAATGGTTACGATCCTCAGGCAAGAGGGTATCGACTAAAGCAGATGAATATCTAGGGAATATAATTAATATTTCATAAATGGATAATTTAATAAAATGTAATATATTTTCAGATACGTGGAAACGTGATATTTAATTATTTTATTAGGAGATTCACAGATCTGTTAATATTTTTTATGACTACGTTAATAATATTGGAAAATGCGCAATAACATATATTTATAATTCGATGATATTTTTAAAAGCTTGACAGAGTAATTCTTGGATTAAATAGAAACGATCGGATTAATCTTGCAGCTTCGTCCGGATTGTATTAGCCGAGGTTTGGTACCGAATTGTGGTTTCTTTCAGAGAGAGAACCAGATAGTATTTGGGTATGTTTGGGATCCCAGGCAGACCTTCCGTTAGCTATCAGCTGATTGGACCATTCAATAATAGCCTTGTCTGACCGGCGCGGCATACGTGAACCGTGAATGAATGTGTATTTTTTTTTAGAAATCCAGGTACAATTCATTCGACATTATTTTTTTTCCGGCGAAAAGATAGAATGATTGAAACGAGTGAATGAAGTGTAATAATATTCGAGAGTTTCCTGTTAAAATTGGTGCCGATGTTAGACGATCGAGATATATTTTTACTAAATACCGCGGCGGTCGTATCAAATCTATATTGCAATTAAAATATTAAAATAAAAAATAGAGCCGGGTCCCGAGGTCCATTCACGCACACCAGCGCCGCGGTAAGTGTTGTTGTGTGGGGCATGCGCGTACAAAAAATGTCGGTAGCAATGTGAAGTAATTAAACGGCGGCTACCACGCGAGGTGTGCCGGCCCAGCCGAACATCAAACAACAAAAAGCGAACCGAAAACCGGCACGATTCATTAACGACCCTGGCTACCGAAAACCGACACCCAGCACCGGCTGTCCAGAAGCAACGAGCACTTTGAGCTATGCGTTTCCGAACAAGAAATTCAGATTTATTTATTTTTGATAAAGACAATGCGTGATTGGCATTACAGAATAACCCAGATCGCCAATCACGCATAAAAACATAATAATAACATAATAAAAAAAAAATGAATTTGAAACGGCTATATTTGACATTGAATATATCTACATATTCGGCCAAGTGGTTGAGCAGAGTAACAGCTCTGGTTACCGGAGAGTTTCTGAGAGCACCTGTCTTCGCATTTGGCGGAAGAAAAAGCACACGCGAACGAGCTCGATGGTAGTGAGGTGGCGCCCATAAGAGCAACTCGCACAGTACAAGGGGGTTATGTACTGCGCCAACCAACAGCTTGAAGAAGTGCTTTGCCAAGTAAATCGACCTTCTTTTCTCGAGGGTTACATACCCCAGGCAGCCCTGTACCTATGCGCTGGGGTATAAACTTGGGTAGAATCCAAACTCCCTCATGTAGAAATACTTAAGAAATTTCTTCTGTATCTTCTCTACTCTGAGGGAATTTGAGGCGTCATAAGGCGCCCATATAATGGAACCTGATTCAAGCAAGCTCCGAACCAATGCATCGTATAGCACTCGTATGACTAAGGTGCTACGTATGTGATGAGAATTTCTTAAGACGAAGCTCAACATTCTTGATGATCTCATACACACGTTTGATACATCTAAACTAAATTTTAAATTAGAATCAAACAAAATACCCAGATCTTTAACAGACGATTGCTTAGGAAGAGTTACGTTCCCAAGACTGTAATTAAAGATGATGGGCTCTTTTGATCTAGAATATGTCATTGTTTGACACTTTCCAATACTTAATTGAAGACGATTTAGTATTGACCAATCGCGCAAAGAATCATTCAAGAATTTTCAAGACACAAATAAGTAAAATAATTAAGTATTCAATTCCCATACTAGATTAAATCTTATACACCATTTCTAAAGACATCGGCCGACTTATTGCATCTTTAAAGCTAAGTTCGCCTTTTTGAAATTTATAGAACCATCGTTGACACTTGCGAATATTAAACAGGTCGTGTATCGTGTCTGGATAATAAGATAACCTAGCCGTGTCGATGGGGTCTATATGGGAGCCCAAGTTTTTTTATTTTTCTCGAATAACACTTTTAATATAAATCTTACATGTCACAAACTTTGTATATTTGTTTAAAAATGTCTAAAGAATAAATAATATAAATAATCAATGACCTTTATTGTCCACAATTGCAAAAAAAATAATAAAACCAACAATATGCGTTTTTATTCGCTGTGTACCGGATGCGAGCGAGAAAAAACACCGCGGATGTGGAATTTTGATTTTTTCTACTAATATATATCATGAATAACTATCTTTATTGTTAGAATAATCCATCTTTTAATAAAATTCAAGATATTGATGAAGAATTCAGCTATCGTCTATTTTCATACATTCATTTTATATTACATAGACCCCATCGGCCGACGCCGTTGGTTTCGAGTCGCCGTGACGGATCGGTTAAGCACGACTGAGCTAAGTAAGTACTCGGATAGGTCAATCTTCCGGCGAAATCTATAAATTCTAGGAATTCTTTATGATACTGACCAGAGGTTATGTAAGACTCCGTCAAAACACGTAAAATCGAGTAATCGAACTATCGCTTTCTGCAGACCATCAAGAAGCGGAAGGCGAATTGGAATGGCTAAATAAGCGATGTCAAAGCTATTGATAATTTGAAGAGTATTTAGTCTAGTATTCTCTATTTTTACATACTGTGTAGACATCTCGGAACATAAAGAAAAATACAAAAAAAATAGATAGTTGAGAATACCATGGATCGCTAAAACCATTAACGTGTCTGTCCTGGAAGAAATAGGAAACAATAAAGACAACAAGGCTCTCAACTACAAAATGATTCTTGATATTTCGGATATCTCGTTGGAAGAAACTATAGCATTTAGAAGCTCGTTCATTCGCTGGAGCAACCAAATGAGGACCGCTAAGGGCTCTGCTTGTGATGTGCTGGGTTTTGATGCGAGATGCGGAATACTGAGGATCCTGGAGAGCCACAACCAAGAAGATTTGAGTCAAGCATAGCCACGATCCTCAGACACGAGGTAGCCGGTTCAAGAAGAAGAATAAATAGTTATTGAACCTTGTTTAACACACTTTTCTAGCTCAACTCCGGCTCAATATATGTCATGTACTCGAAGCATTAAAAGCTTACTTGAAGAGAATTTTTAGTTAGTTTGACCCTAGTTTCTACAGAGCACAGGTAGATATAGAAACTTTACAAGACACATCAATATCATTTATGACGAACTTTGTTATGGAAAACGCCGTATCAATCGATACTCATTAGCTTGAACTTGAAGTTATTTATTAAAATCCAAGAGTTTGAACTACTAGGAAATATTTAGACATCTCTTCAGAACTATTAAGATCACTATCCACTTTTTATATATTATAAAAATAATGAAGACATCCTGTGGACAAAATGCATCCTCGTTAAATTATTACTAGCCATAAATTAAATGAAGAAATAAGTGTTTATGACTTCTGGCGCGCACCATTCAACCAGAGGTGAGAAACAATGGTGCGTGTTGGCGAGAGGGGGTAGAACAAAGGAGACAAAAGCAGCAGAGAAGGAGGCAGCCTCCGATGAAAAGGATGATGATATAGCGAAGATCATCAGCGACAGAGGTGTACGTTTTGATTAATGACCGGACCAGGGCTCGGGACCTCCGGAGATGGCCTCCGGTTCTCAAGAAGCAGCAACCACTACAAAAGGGGGACTCATCACCGCGTTTAATTATATAATTACGAGATGCAATTATATAAAATCATTTTCGGCCGCACGTATGTGTGTGTGAGTGTGTGTGGATGCGTATGTGCGTGTACAAAGGATCTAAGGCTGTAATTAAAAACCAGTATGAGAAAATAATTAACGGCTTGACCAAAAAATAAATTCCGTATGCAAGAAAATGTTTCATCATCATCATCCATTATGGCGGTTGAACGAAAAAAATATATACTATGATATCAAAACGATATTTCATAAAAATTAATTAAACTTTTTATACCAATTAAATGCAGAGAAAAATGTGTATCCAGTGAAACCCCGTTTTTACGTGCCCGGATTTCACACTTTCTTGCTCTTTACGTTAAATTTTTACAGTCCCGTTTTATTTTAGTACATTTAGTACCCGCCTTTACGTTTTTTATTTCCCGCAATTTACGTTTGAATTTTAAAAATTGGAATTAATTTTTAAACATATTTAAATAAATAGACGATGTTTTTAAATGTTAGAAATGAATATTAGGAAGCAGAAATCGTTTGTTTCTATTTATATATAGAATGATTTGTCAGCTCGCGGTCCAGCAATATGCTAGTCAAGGGTCCTTTAATTAAGATAAGGCCCTGCATATTGCGTCTCGATTAAATATCGAAGAATTGACTGCATCAAATGGCTGTATAGATCGTTTCAAGAAGAGGCACTCTTATAGAGATATTTATAATGGTGATAAAATAGGACTGTTTTAAATGTTCTTCCCTCGAAGACCTTGGTATGGAAGGACATTAAGTATAAACAGGCTAACTGTTCTTTTGATTGATGGCATTGAGAAGTTTCCCCTGTTAGTAATTGGAAAAGCTTAAAAACCTCTATACTCTTAAAATATCATTACCGTAAAAATTGTTTGAAAAACAACTCTTAAGCTTAGATGCTTGGATGGGAGCTAAGAAAAGAAATCATCATTGTTTTCATCAAAAATTTATCACTGGGGAATATAAAATTAGATTTTTCCATTTTAACTGTACTAGTAAACTGCTGTCATTGGACTTTACTACCAAAAAAATTTGGTACACTATTACTATCAAAATTAGAACGACGAGAGAAGATCCCAAAAATTCTAAGGTATCTATTTTAGATTCAATGCATTACAGTCTTGGGGAATGAGGTGAAATTGAAGAAATAACAATCAAAAAATATTTTCGAAAAGCTACAATTGTTTAGGAACAAGAACATAAAATAGAAGATACAGTGGAACTCCCAATTACACGACTCCAAACTACACGGTCCTGCCTTAAGTGTAAATGGGGGGATATTACAACTGGGCTGGGAACACAATTCTACCGAAACTTACAAAATTACATGGACCTTGACATTAACGTGATGAGATCTGAAGTTATTGATATCGATGATATAGTGTGATCCACGAAAACTTATCCGACGAAGAATTACAGTAAATCAGGGAAGGGAAGATCAGCGTGACATTTTGTTAGTTAATTTTATAAAATTATAAATAAAAAAACTAACGCTTTAAAAAAAATACGTTATAGGAAAAAACCGCCGCAAACGTTATGGGAGTGTACGTTATAGGGGGGGTTTACTGTATCTGATGAAGAAGAGGTAATAATCTATTCAATTTAGCACAAGAAGATGCTGTGAGGCATATCAAGGGCCTTAAAAGCTATCTTACTAGCATTGAAAACGTACAAGACTAAACTTTTTTATCGATTTATAAGATCGAAAGATCGATTTACATGATTATCTAAATAAAAATTAATTTTTCTAACCCGGAATCTATGTTTACCCTCCAATTACGTTTTTTATCGATGCCACCAAAGGCGTAAAAGCGGGTTTCACTGTAAATGTGTATTTTAAATAAAATCAGGGGTGACAAACGATCGAAATTTCATTCGAATTTATCCCATTGTACACGGTGCTATGCAAAATTATCATAAATTTTCCTTTTGAATTTAAATCTGCAGGAGGATGCTTCCGCCACGTAATATAAAGCAGAATTTAGCACATTTTCCGCGCAAAAGAATTGTTTCGAATTCACGGTACTCGCTGATCGTAACATAGCATAAACAAATTTGTATTAAAATTGTAAAACTTTCAATGTGCAAACGGTTCTCGTCCAATGGCAGCAACATTGGATACGTATTGTATTAAAGCGTGAAAATTCGCTATCGCATTTTTCCGCACAGGGCAGAGCCGAGATTCGTCCTCGCCTCTCGCTCGCGTACCAGACGTTGTATTAAACCTGCTACTGGGTTTACGCCTGCCAGTATAGAAAAATTATTATTGCGCTACACGTATGTGAATTATTTTGCAATATGCACGCGTGTAAATTATTCGCGGACCGATATTAAAATATCACATTTTATTACGGTGATTGATATCGAGAGGTAGGTGCTCGAAGAGGGCCGCGCAAATGAATGACAAGGTATACGTTTAATTATTTTGACGTTGATGATGATTCATGATAATTATTCGTACGGTAAACCGTAATACGGCCTCTCTATGTATCAAAGCTGCTTTTTGCATCAATTCGCGAAACTGCAACGGAGTGGAGAAAAAAATAAAATTTAACACTGGATGATCCCGAGATTTTACAAGCGGTCTGCGAACGATTTCTGCTTACAAATTCAAAAATATTTACATTAATGCCTGCGGTTTCCACTCTTATCCGATCCAACAATTCAACGGCTGCAAAAAGCAATGGGAATAATCAAAAAGGGATTCAATAAATATTCAGATAGTTCTCTCTCGCGGAGTGGGGAAAAACGACAAAAAATATTATGCGAAACAAAAAACCGGCGAATATTGTTTATTTCTTGTTTGGCGAAATCCCGAAATTTCGTGGGCGATCCTTATCGCGCAAATACGGACGAACGCTCTCCGCCGACGACGAAAAAAAATCGGAATAATCAGATTCAATCCGCGAATACGTTCATATCCGAAGGGAAAAATGTATTTCCACCGTTTCGCTTTTGCTCTCGACTGTACGCCGGCAATAAACTGCCATGGGGGTGAAATAATCAGCAATTATCGCGGACACATTGAACGGGTATATCTTGCAGGAAATAACAGGTTGTCATGGCCGCTGCAATCCAATTTGTCCGTTTTGTGTTCTCGGATCGACAACATTGTTTAATTTAAAGGGTTAAATAAGCTGGAACGAGCGCCGTATGCAAATTATCCACGAGGTGGCGAAGGCGTTAAATCAGATAGCGCTGATATATATGACGGCTGCTGTGAACACGTGATGATCGAGATCGGAAATCGGCGATTCCGCGGTCGACTCGCAGATGAAGCGGGTTAAGAGTCTCGTATAATGCGTTTCGATTAAGCGCGCTATGGCAGTTATATCGAACTAATTTTTACACGTTGCATAAAAAATCATAAAACGCCGTAATCGAATAATTATAGCTAATTTATTTATTTATTTTCGCAGGAGGATTCACCTATCCGGATGTATACCTACAAGTAATGACACTGGTTAATTTTATTATTATTTCAGTTGGGTTGAAATTTCTATTATTTAGATGGCATTTAATTAATTAATTCCATCGCACATAAATATTTTTATAAACATGCGGAGATAATCACTTCCACTTGAAGATTAATCTTTCCGAGTACTTACATTATCGTAATAAAATGTATGTTACCTACAGGCCATAACACTGGCTAATAATATATATAATAATAAGATAAACACCTTTATATATAGATATATTGTGAATAGATCCGATTCATTTTTAGACGAGGCATACGTTCCGAAACTACTGTGTAAATAAGAATTTAAGGGCCGAATTTTCGCCCTTAAAGTGTTTCGTATCATATACATTTGTGCCATCGCTATTTCGAATCTTCGAAGCACTTCTGGGATGCAAATGTCTGTATGACGTTTACAGAAACACGCCGTCCATATGGCCAGATTGTGCGGAGCACACAGGCGCTGGATAATTAGGGGCGCCAATATTAAAAAAAAATTAAATACAAAATTTATTCAAACTAATTACGTCTATATTAAATGATATATAACAATATAATTGATTGCCCTTAGTTCGTATTTTCAAGCGCACCAGACGATCAGGGGCGCTAATTCTGGAGGTTTAGTTCCTCCAGCGATTCTGTCTTCATTTCCTCAATATTGCCAAAACGTTATACTTTAAGCAAAAGAACGCCATGCATACGACGTAAACTATCAAGGTACGTCAGTTCATCTTGTGTTTATTATGTTTTACAATAGTTTTTAATATGAATATCTTTTTCAAGTGCCTCGTTCGTTTTCGAACTAAGGCGATCTACTGTTTTTTTGTATTTCCTAAATAAATGTGTCTGTTTCTGGCATTTGGAACAATTCTGAACTTCCTAGTTGAGTTTAATTTATTCCAGCCTTCGTTTACCTTCCACTTTTTCCTCCACGATACTTTGCAAGAAGGCGATGCTTTGTTCTACGAATGATGTGTCGAAAGTACTCAATTTTACAATGTCTAGAAGCTCTCGCTCCTTGTGAAGAAGTTAAACTACGAATTTGGGTGTCATCTATAGTTAAACAATGATTTTCAATTTTAATTCTAGAAATGGTTATATAGGTTCATATTTTCAAAGCACGTTAACAAAGAAAGTATAAAAATAAAAGAGTTCTTTTGCTTATTCCGTGTTATTTTTAATAGATGTTAAAAGAATTGTATGAATTTACTTAAATCTATTTTTTTCGCATCGTCATTAGTATAAATTTAACTTGCTAATATCCAAAACCTTTTTTAAGGATTAAATTATTTAGAGTTATTCTGACATCATTTAAAAATATTTTACGCTCGAAAAAAATAATCGGTTTCGTTATAGACACAAGGACAGATGGAACTGTGCCAAAAATCGCGCATTTTTAATTCTGCTTCATAACCTTTAGGTCATGCAGAAATAAAAATGATGTCAATCTGCAAAATATCTCTATGCTGTCGGTATAATAAGGGATTTATATGTTGTTCTCTAAAAAAAAAGCATTACGAGGTTTGTGTGGATGTGAGTCATATATTTTTAGAGAGTTCCTTCCCTTGACAAGATGTAATAAAAATAAAAACCTTCTTCTAACCTACAATCGTTTGCCTACTTATCTTGTTTGTATTTAACTTCTGTCTTATATGTATTATTAGATAGCGATTAAGGGTATTTTTATTCTTCAGGTGACTTGTCCGTTTTCGGACGTAGGCGATCTATATATCCTTGATTTTTTTCTCCATATAATTTTCCGTTTTTGGCGATCTGAAAGAATTCTGGAGCAATATTGCGGAGCCACGACAGCGTTTCTTTCTAATACCGTTTCTAGAACCTCTCGTTCCTTGTGAAGAAGTTGAAGGACGGTGGTATTCTTGACGTGTTCCTTCCATATAATCTTCAATATTCTTCGGTAGCATCAGATTTTAAACAGCCTAACGATATTAATGGTCTATATCAGGGGTAAGCAACCCGCGGCCCGCCACACTTTCTCGTGCGGCCCTTCGAAGATTTTACATTTTAACTTTTAAAATTTCTACAGCTGCCTCATTGTAACATAGGCGTAATCATATAATTTCGCCGATTTTTTAATAGTATTTCTATTAACCTAGCCGTGCCGAAGGGGTCTATTTAGAACCACAAGTTTTGATTTTTCTTGAATAACTCTTTTAAACCTTTTCCACTCTGTAAAAAGAGTGTAAAAGAACCAGACGTATGTGCCAAGAGCGATTGAAACGTATATTAGTGACACGTGCCGCGAAAATTTGGCGGTCGGTCTACCGGCGGCTTGCCCTCAGTCTGCGGAGGGATGTCGGCGGGTGTGCGTGTCATCTACGCGTCATAATAACTACTAGAAAAATCCAAAACATCGACCAAATTTTGAAGCATATGAATAACTATAATTATTCTTCGAATAATCCATTTCTTGGAAAAATATCATCAATATCTTGACTTGATTCTTGGGGTCTATTTTCTATTATAAATATACCGTCTTCGGACAACGCGGATGGTTTTAAGCCCCCATGACAGATCAGTTAGATTAAATAATGATTCTAGTCTTTTAAATGAATGTAATTTATGCTGTTTACGACATTATTACATCTAGAAATTTCATATGTGATATAGTTAAAATTTCTTCGGGTCATCGTTGATGAGGGATCTCGGTTCACTGCAATGCAAATCATTTTGTTCGGGGCAACAAAACGTTTTAATCGGCGGCCATTCCGACTCCGTTTCCGATCTTGAATGACGGCCGCAAGAAAAAAAGTGTTGAAAAACGAGCAGCAAAGAAGTGGTCCACAATCGATTCCCGGGTGTGCGGACATAAAAGCTGCGAGCGGACAAAACAGTAGCGGTCGAGACGAATTGAAATCAAATTAAAATTTAAAAACGGCGTGGCGAAAACAATATGATCGCCGTGACCGAGCCGAAACCCGAGCCTGGCCAAAATGGAGCGGTCGGTTGTCACGCACACACAGGGTGATCCAGCCGGCGTGATCGGCTGTCCGGGGACTACCGATCACTTAAAGGGTAATCGAATCAAAGGTTGTCGGTCCGCGTCAAAAAGCATCCGTCAAACATAACCAAAAGCGACACGCAACAGGCATCATGCTACAATCCACAATGTTGTATGTTGCCTGAGGCGTGTTGCATTCAATTTAGTTAAATTTAATCATTTTCAGTGTTATATTCATTGCAAACACCCTGCTGGTCTATAGGTACATACCTATATTCACAGCTAAAGACAATGGATATTGATTGGAACTAACTCACAGTGACTGGCATATTTAATTGCTTTGCCACGTTCATCAGTATTTTGTATTCCAAAAAAAATGCATTAATCACAATCGCTTTATTTCAATTCTGTGCGACCTCGGTCGATCGTTTCTATAGAATAATAAAAAAAAACTAAATTTATTTATGATCAGAATCGACTACTGTGCAAGTAATTAAATAATTAATATTAATCACATAATTAAATATCAGAAAAAAATATATTGACGAATTGAATCTCAAAAAAACCTCAATAATTTACGACGTGAGGGCTGAGTGTATATAAATTAATTGTCTAATATTAATAGTCCTAACCTACCCGTACTAAAAATCTAACAGGGGGGTTGGGGTAATAAAAGATAAGGTAAAATCGGATATTGGGATAGGTGCAGCAATCAATGGATGCTATATATTTATAGACGGAAGTGATTCTGAACGCACGTATGCGGCACACGCATAGTTTTTTCTCTAATTTCTCGAGTTGCGGATAAAATTCGGATTGTCAATCAGGGTTTTGGAAGCTCTGCGATTGATCGATGACCGGTCAAGACCGAAATCTGTGTTTGACCCCGTGGCCGCCGACACGACACTGATTCGTCGCCGCGTAAATACCGATAAAGGCGAGTCCATTAAGTAATTAATCGACGACTTCCTCACACGACCACGCCCAACGATCTTTCTTCATTTCCACGAAGAGCTGTCTGCCCTCTAATTTAATTGATATTTCCCTCATCGACAGGCTGGGCGCGCCGGTGCCGCTCAATAATTTATGACCCGTCCGTGGAAGAAGGTCCTTTTTAATTATTCACCGGTGGACAACGCCTTCCGCTGATGAAGTTTTCATCGATCCGATACTGTCAAGAGCCTCTCTATGAATATTATAAGCCGGTCTTTAATTCCGGAAAGCGCGGTGCCGTGAAGCAGCGCAATGTCGCTTCTCATTAAACATTCAGCGGGCTTTGCTGAAGTTGCGAAGCAGAAGCGAGGGGTGTCGAATGGCAATAGCTCGTTGGAAGTGCGTAATAAAAAAGGGATCCATTGCTATTAGGGTTGATTGAATATTAGCACTGTTATGGACTAATGCCAGAAATTACATGTACATCTCTAAACATACTCACATATGTACATAGGTGATATTTGACTTACTTTAAGATCCTTACCTAGTGGTCGTAAGTCGAATTAAATACAGAATTTCAAATAACGAAAACTATGAATTCAGGAAATGCTTTAAGACACTAGCCAGGGAGTATGTAGGCCAGGAATCCATTACTTCCGCATGATTATATTCGAATTAATTAATTCAATGCAATCTATCCTTTGTCAAATAAATAATTATAAACAAATAATATCAATTTGAATCCAACTGTAATAATATAAAAAAAATAACCAGTGTCATGGTTTGACACTGGGGGAATATTAGTGTAAGGAACTCATTCTCATTGTATCTTTAGAATCTTTTTGTTATGCCAGTCACCCATCGTAGTAAAATAAATATATAAATAAAAAATCCTCATAATATGTTTACCTTCAGTAGGAAAGGAATCATTTTGAAATATAACTATTGCCTTTAATATAGGTTTTTGGTTTAATTTATACTGCTTGTTCTTGAATCTATCTGCAATCCTTTTAAATTAAATGTTCACTAAATCATAAATCGTAGGATATGACGAAAATTTTCTATAACTTGGTTCATATTTCATTTCATACAGTAATACCCCTGATAACGCGAAAGTTGGGACCGCGTTATTGGAACAATGCGTTATCAGGATAATGAAGCACATACATAATAAAGGGTTACGGATATTTCGCAAAAAAATACAAACTTGCCATAACTAAAAACAATGTAAAAAAAAATATGAATCTTAGATGAATGAAATATTCGGTTGCCATGCATGTGATCGCCGACATACACTTAGACATTCGTGGCTCATTGTCTACATCAGGCGTGAATGGTGAGAGCTGTGCCGAACACTCGCACACATGAGGACATAGATAAGAGCGAGGGAGATCAACACACAGGCGCAACCAGTTAGAAGGCATAGAGTTTACGGTCGAGCTATGCATGAATAGAATGCGCTCGCGTTATTAGAGGGACTGCCGCGATTTGTTATGAAATTTGCGTTATCAGGGGTATTGCTGTATTTGCATGATCGACTTTAAGAATTTGTTCCTGGTCGAGTTGTTTATAGTCTCTAATACCAATTTTCGCGCCAGACTACCTATATAAATATTTTTTATAAAACATGCGAACACCTATCCGATTACTAACTTAGCTCAGTCGCGGTTAACTAACATTATCGATATGCATGTTACCTACAGGCCATAACACACATTATATGAGGACAATAATGAATCACGCCATCTAGGCCATCTAAACAGAGAACGTGGATCTACATTAGGTACATTTTGGAAGAACTATTACACCAAGAGAATACCCAATTGAGTAACAAGACTTTGATAATCAAAAAATTAAATAAAGCCTTCATGCATCTTCATAAATTTTTGATTAACATGGAAGAATGTGATCCCGAAGAAGTACGTAGGGTAATTGAGTTATATAATTCAACCTACGTCGTTAACCCGATTATTGATAGATATATTAAAAAGATATTTGTTTTTTTACACCCCTCTACTTTCGAACATTCAACATTCGCACACATTTTCAGGTAGCAATTACGTGTGAAAAATAAGTCGAAGACCTGTGCACAATTTTAGCATTATTATATAAGTCTTACTTATGAATGGTAAGTCATGGTTAAGAATTAAGCATATTTATATAAACCAACCTTTGAAAAAAAATGGTGAAAGAATCTTAATTCTTCACAGTTATGAAATATAAATATCTATAATAGAAGTGTTAACATATATAAACAAACAACTAAAGAACTAGTTGTATAACCATTCTTCAAGAACGTAGTATTAAAATAATGAATGTAAAATTTAGTTACTAATTAACGACTGCATTCCGGCTCTGATTGAAAAATAAGATTAAAATTATTTTTTTGCATAGTAATTCTAAATGACTACGACATCAACTGGTAACATTCGGGGCGACTACGCAACGGCAATAAATAATTAAGATTGGTACAGCCAGAGAGCCGGCACGCGGACGATAACATCTCGCGGGGAGTGGCGGGCGGTCCAATCGAGCACTAATTCATTAACCACCGTCCGTCGGACTGCTCCTCCTTCATCATCATTACTGCACCTGGTTGTACGCACACCGGTCAGCCGACGGTGCTGATGATGGTGCCGATGGTGCTGACATATGCCGAGACGCGTGCGAAAACTAGTGAAAGGATTCGCCCCATTGCGACCACTACCGGTCTGGCCGCGATAATTATAATCAAAAATCAATTATTCGATAGTTAACATTGCAGAATCGGATAATTAGAATCAATTAGCATAATTGCAGAGGCGACCGCCACCACTGATGGACTTTGGGCCCCTCATCTCTCATACTTTGCTTTGAACGTTTGATGTAATAAATGTTATTGGATTTGTGATCAGTGAAAGGTTTTGTGTTTCTACATATATAGAAATTATTAACAAGGCAAGAATCCGCGTATTGCGCAACAATATCTTCGCAAGAGAGAATTTCTCGCTGCGAGAAAACGTTATATTCTCTGGCGTGGTATAAATCATAGTAATTGGACACGGGAGGAGCGATTGTAAAATAAGAATCATTATGTCAGCTCATTATCGGTTCTGCGGGGACAATGGGACAGTCTCAGTCCCCGGCCCCGAATTACCAGATAAATAATGGCGAGATGGACCTCCAGATAGCGGAAATTAGCATTGATCTGGATTCAGCGGCCCTTTGTTTCTGGATCGCCATGTTTATTGGAGCGGCGACCGGGCCTCCTTGACGTTGGCCGGTTAATTCGGCGGGCCGGTCTTCGGCCACTCGACCCCTGGTCGCGGGCGCAGCAGATTCGACGCCCCGCGGAGGCCCCAGGTCCGTGGCGAAGGGCCACTTTCGGCACTTTAATCGGTCGCGATCGCATTAGCATTAGCCCTTATACAAATGTCCGTTCGGCGGCTGGTCGCGCAGTGCGGAATATCACCTTCAACCATGCCATGACTGGATATTTAAAAATTAAATAAAATATATTTATTAACACAAGAATTCACTCAAATACCGTAACGGTTATTACTTTGCCAGGAGTTAATTAAAATGGTAGTATTAAAAGGGGACCGAAAAGTAATGAAAAATTCTGTGATGAGCTTATTTACAGTGAGTTTAAGTCGAGACACGGACGAGATGAATGCAAACGAACCAATTAAAAAAAAAACGATACTTACGGGGATCCTCTAAAACTAAACAAAAGTCATCGGTGGTTTGAAAAGTTTAAAAATGGAAATAGTAATCTCTAAGATATCGCACGAAAAGGACGACCCCAAAAATGTGATGATGATACACTGAAGGCGACGGTGGATTCAGATCCTTGTCAAATATTTGGCTGGTAGCGGATACGGGACTCGATCAACGGCATACCATCTGCGCGTCTGCGCGTCTCTTTTGTCTCGGTATGAAGCCGATCGGTTTTTGCGGCGAATTGTAACTGGAGATGAGAAGTGGGTGCTATACAATAATCCGGAACGAAAAAAACACGATTTTCTTCCGGAGAAGTACCTGTTCCGATCTTTCAATAAACAATAAAGAAGGTCCTTGTTAGTGTGTGGTGGGACTTTTCTGAAATTATGCACTATAAATTGCTTGAACCTGGTCAGACCGTTACAGCGACAGTGTATTATGAACAACTTAAGCGAATGAAAAAAGAGCTCATAAAAAACTATCTGTTTTGGTCAATAAAAAAAAAAAAAAGATCGTTCAACACGATAATGTGAGGCCACACACTGTAAAAATAACATAGGAAAAATCAAGGGAGCTTGGATTGTAACTCTTAACTCTTCCACTATATTCAGCGGATCTCGTGCCATCGGATTACTATTTTTTCAGATCGTTAGAGCATACATTAAGAGGTCAAAACGCACATGGAAAAGCTTTTCAATGAAAAATAAAAGCACTGTTTTAAAAAGGGAATCGAACAACTCCCTTTACGCTGGCAAAAAGTGAAATTACTTTGATGCTTTAAGATTTATTTAATAAATAAATGTTTTTCGTCAGCTGAAAATAGTGAAAAATAAAAAATATATTGCGCTTATATTTTATTTAAAATATAAAAAATGAGGTGTAGTAAAAATACTAAATAATATTAACAATAATAAAATAAGTGGCTAGCGGGACGTCAGTCAGTATGACTGTACTAAGTCGCAGTGCGAAACGGCGCTTAGTGGCGAGATTCCTCCCCTCCCCACAGAAAACGGTGATGCAAAATTAGTCAAAAATCAAGAAATTCACCAACCGCACCAAAAGATCGTATTTAAAAAAGGTTCTGCTCAACCAACCTATTTAAAACTGCAGTGGATATAAGAACAGAGTTCATCGGAGGTGGAGGAACTGAAGTTAATGTCGAAACGGTACGAAAAGGCTCAGAGATGTGGGTTCTTCTCAAAAAATTGCGCGCCAAAGGAAAACAGAGGACTGGAGGAAAGTGATCTTCTCCGATGAACCAAATTAAACTTATTTGGCTCGGATGGCATTCAGTATTTGAGGAGGAAAACATAGTAAAAACTAACATAGCAGAAACAAAAAAATTCATTAAGATAATAACCAACCGCATCTGCTGTTAAGTGCTTTGTTATTACCGAATAGGTTAATGCAGGATTCCTGTAGTATCGCGGCTCCCCAGGGAGCCGCGGTGTCGTCATAAGGGCGCCGCGAAATATTCAATTAAACAATTCGGCAAATTTGTTGGAATTCTCAATTGTCGAAATTTTTGCGCCATCTTTTTACGCTCGCTTTTCTCAAGGAAGGTCAAAAATTTTGAAAAAAAATTTGATGTATTGAGGGAGCCGCGGAAAAATCTGATGTATTTAAGGGAGCCGTAAGCTGAAAAAGATTGGGAACCTCTGGGTTAATGTAAGAATTCTAGGAACTCTTAAGGAACTTTAAGTTATACAATCCACTACCCTCAGATCATAAAAACATTATTGAATATCTAATTTGACGCTATGATTTTTTTCACAAGCTATTCATTCATCATCAAATAAATACATTTTATGAAGTAATGTTTAGGTAGTTTTTTAAGGTTATTTTTGAAAGTTTTATATTTTTAAATATAGGAATTAATACTGTCGTTGATAATATATTTTTTAAATCAGATTTACTCACCGAAGGGTTAGTCTACACACGTTAACGAAACGTAAGAATTCCACATATTGAATTAATTACGGTCGCTGAATCCCCAACTGGCGTATAAATGTGACAAGTGTAGAGGCTGATTTAAAATTACAAGACAGAGATGCAAAACCTGAAAATAGCCGCGGACGACAGAGCGAGAGATGTTAAAATTATACTCCCGAATGAGAAGACACAGTTCGGTGATATCGGCGAGACGCAAAGGGGAATCTCGAGGAAAGAAAATTGAAAAATTGTAAAAATCGTTTAATTTTATAGACGTAAAAATAACAGAAAATGCGATTTAATTATATTTAACGATTGGTATAAATTGTTTATTGGTATGGTAATTGTGGGCCGTAATCCTTGATGTGCAAATGATCATTACAAGACAGGAATGTAAGTGGATCGACAATAAAATTGAAGATTATAATATAATTAAAAAAATAGGTAATGGAAATAAATTAGGTGCAATTCAAAAATATGCATGTTACTATAAATTACTTATGAAATAATACCTGCCGTTACAAGAAAATATACTTTCGTTAATAAATGCATACGATATCTCATTTTATTGGGTTTTACAATATTAAGGTAATTTAATAACTAATCTTATTAGTGTGATAAATATCGCTATAGGTGATAAATATAAATCGATGCAGACCTTATAAAATAATAAGTATATGAATTTACATAATAAATAATAATAAGCAATGATTATAAAATAATAAGTACACGTTAGTATGGAAAAGAAAAAAAATAAGGATAATTAAGGCAATACTAAAAATATTCATATATTGATGAATACAATTAAATTAAAAATATAGCCTACAGAATTCTTTTTTTTACCAAGTTTGATATAACACGGTTCACTAAAAGGAACAAATACTAGATTATAACAAAAAGTAATAAAATATTGTCCGAAGCCAATGGTTTTGATTTTGAAAAGAAAACAAATGGATTTCTTTCCGGTTCCCCTAATACGGTAAAACCCCCGATAGCGCGAAAGTTTGGGCCGCGTTATTGGAACAATGCGTTTTGGGGATAATGAAGCACATTCATAATTTAGGGTTACGGGAACTTGGTAAAAAAATACAAACCAGCCAAATTTTTATAATGTGAAACGACATTAGTGGATCAAAAAACGGATAAGTGGAAAAACATATTTCATAATAATAAGAAGTTGAAACAATACAGAACAGTAATAACAAACAAGCTTCTTTAGATAGAATACATTAGCCGTGACCTTTTAACTCTGCCCACTTTAGTCGAATCTATGATTAACTCGCATATTTTTTTTTAGAAATTTATTAAAAGAGATATTCATTGGGAAAATAAATTAGAAGCATCTATATCTGATATCTGAGTTAACAAAATACATTTTTCTTTAAATAAAATAAAAATAACATGGCTCAAGTTGTTTGCTAAAATATCTTTTGGGGCAATACGTCTGGCATACGGAGGTCAATATTATTATTTCTTAACCTAACCGTGCCGATGGGGTCTATTTAGGACCCCAGGTTTTTGATTATTTTCGAATAACTCTTTAATAATACCCAATACATGTCACAAACTTTCTGTATTTGTCTAAAAAAGTTTAAAGAATAAATATTATAAATAATCAATGACCTTTATTGTCCTCAATTGCGAAAAAAAGATATAAAAACAACAATTTGCATTTCTATTCGCTCTGTACGCTTCTATTCCTCCGCTATTAGCATTAATTAGTAGAAAAAAAATCGATTTTTCTACTAATATATATCATGAATAACTATTTTTATTCTTAGAATAATCCATTTTTTTAAATGTCTTGAAAATTTAAATGCTAGGGGTCTATTTTCATCCAAAATAGACCCCATCGGCCAGAGCCGTTGGTTTCGAGCCGCCGTGACGGATCGGTAATTAAAATACATTGAAATACAAAATAATATTTTGTTAATAGTATTTTCTTTAACACTATTTTATGCACGGTTTCGGGAGAAACGTATCTACCGTGTAAAAAATGAGTGGAGTGCATTCTATTAATATTTCAATTGTATTAGAATCAAATAAAAAAACATTTCTAGAGTAGAATATAAGGAAAAAATAGTATTAAAATCATTTTAAAAAAATCAAGAAGATCAATCCCGGCGAATACAGAGGCTGAGACATCATGATATATTTCTGAAATTAAAAAAAACATGGCTAGAATCTAATATGGCTACCAATGTCAAGATAGGGCAAGCACACGTCTAATCCGTGATATTCGTAAAAAAATATATTTATACGAGACAGTTATTGGACGGGATTAATTCTGAATATTTTTCCCTGAATACTCTCTTAATTAAAAATTCTTCCAAGTAAATTTATACTGTATATTGCATTTGGTTAATAATACACCACGATGTTTTTTAAATGCTCACGAAAATTAAGTCGGATTCACTTGATATCATACATTTAACGAAACTTACGAATTTAAGGTTTTGATTAGCGGTCCGAGTCTGGCAATGATTCTCCCAGGATTCGCTTTAAATAACCAGTATTTTTTTCACAAAAACCATTTTGCCAAATGACGATAATTCCACGTTTTATAAACGGTTCGCAATCATCCACAATCAAAGTTTGCTCAAATATTCATTCCGTGACTACGCAAAAAAACGAAGGCAATGCATTAAAAGCACAGTGGAACCGTGTGATTAGACACAGGAGAAGAAATGCGCTTTCGACATCCTTGGCATAAAATTAAAATGCAATTAGCGGCGGCGGCGGCGGCGGCCATCGCGCGCTGACAATGCAGAAACGCACCGAGCCGGTAATGGCTTCGTTCTGTCGTATGCAGTTGGTCCTTTGTTGTTTTCGAAATATAATTAGTGTCCGTCTGTCATTCGCAGAGTGCATAATGGCGCGTGGATCATTTGCGCAGTGCAAAAAGGGACCGTGCTGCATTCGCGACAATTATAAAACACTCAGCGTGCGCATGCACATGTGCGCAATTGCACAATTGGATCAGGTGGATGTGCGAATGTTGCCGAACAGTCCGACGCGCTTAGGTGTTCGCATATGCGCAGTTCCCTCTAATAAGGGTGCAATTATCAAATTATGGAAATGATCGGAAACATGGATCTTGATAAAATGCATGAAAAATACAAGATTTCAAATATATAAAATTTAACTTTCAATTACATACTTAATATTAAGGGAACCGAAAAGTAATCAACATTTTTCAATGAGCTCTTTCACAGTTGGTTTGTGTCGAGGCAAACTTTTATTTTTCGGTTAATTTTTTTTAAGAGGAAAGATGTCTTACTTACGTGGATATTCATCCGTGGTTTAAATGTTAAAAAAATGTAAATAGGTATCTCAAGAATATCGCACGAAAAGGACGACTCCAAAAATTAGATGGTGGATTCAGGTCCTCGTCAAAGCACTAAGGAATTATCAGTGATGGCCGTCCATGGTCTACAGTTCAGGATCATCTGCGTCGCATAGGAAAATTGCACAAGCAAGGGATTTGGGTTCCTCGTGATTTGAAGAGGACAGCAATCGATTAACGGCGAACCATCTATGCGTCTCTTTTGTCTCGGTATGAAGCCGATTCGTTTTTGCGGCGAATTGTAACTGGAGATGAGAAGTGATTAAAAATCAATAGATTTCTTCCGGAAAAGTACCTGTTCTGACCCCTCGTCTGTCACTAACATTAAAGAAGGTCCTTGTTTGTGTGTGGTGGGATTTTTGTGAACAACTCGAGCGTATGAAAAAAGAGCTCATAAAATGCGATCTGTTTTGGTCAAAAACAAAAAAAGAATCCTTAAACACGACAACACGAGGCCTCACGCTGCAAAAATAACACATGAAAAGATAAGGGATCTTGGATTGGAACTTCTCATCCACCACTCGAACTCAACTCATCACGCCCTTTGATTACCACCAATTCAAATCATGAGAGCATACATTAAGAGGACTTTTATTAAAAAGGGAATCGAACAACTGCCTTTATATTGGCAAAAAATATTTTGGTGATTTCTTTCCAGCAAAAAAAAATGATAACTTTTCGGTCCCCCTAATATTAGGGATTAGAAATGCGAAGAAGAGGAAAGCACAGTCTGTAGAGCAGCGGTCGTCAAACTTTAGGACCTCGCAGACCACTAATCTTTAATATTAAATCCCGCGGACCACTAATAGGATTTTTACCGTTAAATATATTTAGAGATCAAAGAATAAAATATAACTAATAATTGCTTATTAAGCTAGCTTTAGAAAAAAAGACCGCGCAGCAAAAGAATTTTGATTTGCGAAAAAATGTCGATGTTCGACAGAGTATTTTAAAAAAACTAACCTTGTTTAACATATTCGCGAATAAAAAAGCGCGAAAATTTTAAAATTTAGTAAAAGTAAAAGAACAAAATTTTCAATATTCTTATTTTACCAGTAGCTCGCAGGCCAGACCAAAATCAACAGACCAAATTCTTCATTTGTATTGCCTTTTTTCTTTTTATTATGTAAAACCGACGGTACAAAACACTAGCAATTGTGTTGGCTACATGTTTTTTTAACACTAGAAAAAATTGTGATTTAGGAATCTTATTTATTTGTATCAATTATTAGATAAATGACATCCATGTGTCTTAACATTTAAAACCAACAGTAGTCAACTAATAGAAAAATATTTTTTATTTAGGCATTATATTATTTGAACACATTACGGTCAGGAATTATCATAAAATATAAAATTGTCATTCAAATGTCAAAACAAACACGTCACAAATGTTCATATGATATTATTTTTTTATACCTATTTATATAATATGTTAAATATTATTCTGAGCCGCCACTGCACATGGGATTAGTAGTAAAAAGAGTAAATTCTATCTAAAAGACGATGATTTACCTGGCAGTTATCATATATATAATTTATTATAAAAAAAAATCAGATTATTTTTATGCATTATTGAACTTATCTAATCGTAATTTATCGAATCTATAAATACTTCCTTTTGTTTCCAAGATTTTTTTAAACAAAGGGATAGTCCGAAGTGCATTTGTAAAGAGGTCAAGAAACACATGTATGTATTTTTGAAAAACAATACAATTGCGTCATATTTTTTTGCCGATGTAAATAGGCAGGGACAAAAGACGCGAATTCGAGTCTCCCGACCGCGCGCATTGGTTCCAAACGACTCGAATTCGAGTCCTCCCGACGGTAATGTGTTAATATTCCAAGAAAGGATTTCTAAAAACTGATAAATTTGGGAAAAATCGTGAAACGGGAAAATTATTTGAACGAATAATAATAACATTACATAAAAATAATGGGATTTAATTTTGAATTTTTGATCAAAATATGATCATTAATTCTATGAGGACTATTCACACGGCGACAAATTTTAATCTTTGATTCATAGCTGATTATCTCGGTCAAAAGAAGCTCTAAAAAGTTTAGTTTGATAGTTGGTTTTCTGTGTGTAAAAATGAAATATGGTTATAAACTAAATAAAAATAGTTATATGATATTCTCCCGAGATATTATATGAAATCGATTACGAAAAATGATTATAAGTTATAATTTGATGCATTTATTATATAATCAGCCCAGTAATGATAGTGTACGTAAAGTTAATTGAATCGTTTCGTATTATTTTAACATATCGATTTCAGATTTTCATTAAAAGACCACAGAAACCATACTCACAGATAACTTTATTAAGTGTTCAATAAAGGTTTCTAGATGTTAACTGTTAATTGTGTAATATATTAAAAGCGAATTAATCAAGAGAAATGCTGCTATACCTGTATAAGTCTATCCAAAAAGATTCACGTTATTGCAAACCAATAAATGTTTATAAACGTGTGAATAAAAATTTATAAATTAATTGTTATATATGAAAGGAATGGAATGGAAATGTTAATAACGATCAATAAATTTGCATCGGTGCAAGTGGTACTTACCCATTGATGTCAGTTTTGGTCATGAAAATTCCAAGGAAGCTTTTCACGAGCGAATGCCATAACTGCGTCCAAAACCACGATGACTTGTCAATGGAATTGTCAATGAAACTCCTCGTGTCCTCGTCCGGAGACAATTGATGAAAGCGCGATCGAATCCTCTCGCTCACCAGCTGCATATCGCAACGATACCACTGAAAAAAATAAATGATTATAATCATCTGCAAGATCAGCATCACGCACAGCTCATATTATTCAATATTGTTGTATAGACACGAAAGTTATCAGTCCGATTTTAATATCATAGAAACGTTTGGCCGACCGTAAAATGAATTTCGATCATTTTTTTTATTATATATTAATACATTTTTTTCCGACTGTTCAGGATATATATACTAATGGAGACCCTAGTACAAAAACTTCATCAATTTTATGCATGAAATTATGTGAGTTACGTTTCAAATTCACGGTGGATAAAGAGTACGATTTGTGAATTCCATTGTCCAATAATAGTTTTACGTTTTTACTCGTGTGCTCATAATTAGTTCCACATTTCGTTACGTAGTGGAAATGTGATGAAATTAATAACGAGGCCCATCGTCACTAAGTATTTTGATTCCACATTTTTTTTGACACCGAGTATTTTGAATTCAATCGTGTATAAAAAAAATACACGTGTGCGTATTTCAATACGAGTGAAACGGAACCTGGGAAATAGTCAGGGATGAACAACCGTTTAATACAACGGGCCAGCTATAAATTTTAAAATGTTGTGACAAAGTTATGATAATACAAACAATGAATGATGAACTCAAATTATCTCTTTATTTACAAAATAAACCGAGAAATATTATTAATGAATATTTTTTTAAATATAAATCTTACATGTCACAAACTTTTAGTATTTGTCTAAAAAAGTCTAAGTAAAAAATAAATTTAAATAATCATTGTGACCTTTATTGTCCGCATTAGGTACCGCGTGCAAATGAGAGTGAAACCGTATTAGTGAAATTATGAACTAATATCTTAGAATAATCCATTTTTTTTAGCATTTTAAGTATCAATATCTTGATTTGAAATGCTTGGGGTCTATTTCCATTGTAAATAGACCCCCCTTAGGGCGACGCCGTTGATTTCGAGCCGCCGTGACGAATCGTTTAAAAAAACAGCAAAAGATTAGGATTACGTCTAGGGTACAATGAGATAGCGGACACTTTAGAGCAAAGATGATTAACCTTTTTTAACAACGGGCCAGCTACTAGTTTAAAAATGTTGTGCGGACCCTATTATCTCAAAATTATGCTACAGTCTCAATATTAACACATTCCGGTCCGCTGGGTTCCGCGCCGAGTTTTGCGTTGGGCTGGGCGATTTCATAAAAAAAAATAGCAAAAGTTAAGTACTTCAGTTAAATCGATGTAACTCTGATACTATTTAAGTTACGACAATATTTTTTTTGTTGTGTTCAGAAAGGTTATCTCTATGTAAAAAAATAATAGTTTAAAACTTCTCAAAGTATGGTCTGCGTATCAATGAAATATAAATGACTTTGGTTTAACATCAGCGCCAACGATGACTCGAAAACGCGTCCCCCGTACTTCTACGTTGGCCCGCGAGGATGCGTTTTCGAGTCCTCCGGACAGCAACGTGTTAACAAAATAAACCGCGTATAAAAATATCAAAATAAAATACTTATTTACTGATATGTCATGATGGCTTGAAACTATCCGCGTAGTCCGAAGAGGGGTCTATTTATAAAGGAAAATAGACCCCAAGCATTTCAAGTCAAGATATTGATGATATTTTTCATATGCTTAAAATTTGGTCAATGTTTGGATTTTTCTAGTAATTAATATGACGCGTGATATGAACACCCGACGACATCCCTCCGCTGACTGAGGACAAGCCACCGGTAGACCGACCGCCAAATTCTCACGGCACGTGTCACTAGTATACGTTTCAATTGCTCTTGGCACATCGTACTGGGTGCAAGCGAGGAAAATATTAGCTACAAAACGTGGTTACAGAAGCGTGTATTGTGTTTTTTTCCGCAATTGTGGACAATAAAGGTCAATGATTACTTATGTAAAATGTAAAATCTTCGAAGGGCCGCACGAGAAAGTGCGGGCCGCGGGTTGCTCACCTCTGCTTTAGAGCTATCCAAGCAGCTGTTTAATTATTATTGTTACAATCCGCGTGTTCAGAGCTCGACTCCTGAGCTTATGGCTGATCAGCTGACCCGTATTTGAAGAGGCAAGATAGCCTAGAGGACGACTTCCTGACACAGTCCTGACATCAGGATTGAGACGGACGTGTCCTCCAAGTGGCAATGATCCACCTCAGGGTTAGAAGTTAGTTTTTAATTATACATAATGCAAAAAATAACCATTTTTGCGATTATAACTAAATATATTTTCTTAAAAAAGGTATAAAGCAACCTATTTTCAGATATTGCATTTTTTTCATAAATTAAATATACGATTCATCGATCATTATTACATGTCAACCGTATCTTTTTGTGTGCATTTTTTAAACGTTGGATTCTGGAACGTATCTTCCGTGCAAAAAAAGAATCGGGCGTATATAACATTATATATAAAATAATAAAAAAAGGCGATAATAATAGGAAATCGTTGTCGATTTCACAATATGTAATGATAAACGTAATCGCAATCACGGCGTCGATAATTTCATTCTTTCGGTCGATAAAAACAAAATTTCCAGTGCCAAATAACAAAGAAAAAGTCCGTCACGAAAATATCAAGACCTGGATCACGTTGATCATTTATAGATTTCGTACTAGAAAAAAAAATCAATATGCAATGCTTGAATTCGTAGTTGTAAATTGACTATAACTGATTCCGTTCGACCGCAAGAAATGAATCGCATTGTGGCAGAGTTCATGTACGTTTCGACATTTATTAATTTAATAAATGAATAATTATTCTAAACATTAATATTATATGTGGCGCGGTCAACCGCACGATTATTGCTGAAATGTGCGGTGACGGATGAAAAAAAATGAATTATATATATATATATTTTTTTAATATCTCCATTTAGATAAATAAATAATCATTTGATTTCGTACGTGGTGGGAAAAAATGAAGTAATTAAAATATCAATAACATTCAATCACATGCAATGATATGGGTCACGATTGAGAGACTCGATTGCCTCACTCTTTGTATGAAAAAAAAATACGAAATGCAAAGTGAATGTAATTAAACAGTGCTGCAGAGACCTTCGCCTTTTAATTATTTTCAAAAATAATTGAACGTTAATACATGTTGACAATAATACATGTATGTGCATTGCAAATTGTTAATCAATTGACGTGCTTAACACTTGATTAATAAATTGCAGACAGTATAATCTTTTTGCACGGATTAACAATTGCTTAGCTAAGGAAATATTATAATTTTTCAGGATAATCTCTTTACATAATAGAATTTAATTTAATTTAATCAGCGTTATTAAATTTCGCGAGTTTTCCCATATTTTCATATATTTTTTTACCATATTTTTCATACAAGAAGTGGTAAATAAGAGATTATTCTAGAAATGATACGTCAAAATACAAACATATGTATGCAAAATAGAAAATAAAAAATAGTAAGCAATGACCTCAACAAAAAAGAAATTTGTTCTATTGTATCAACTGCACTTTAATGGTGTCGCATTTGCTCCGACACTTTCTCGGACACTTCGATAATGTATATAAATACTCTAGGACACTAATAATCGATAATCCTAAGACAATTCATTAAAAAATTGCATTTACAAGGCCAGTTACAAATTTAAAAACGGGGTAAAAATGTTAAACACTGATGAAATCAAATTACAGTATCTCTTTATTAACATAATAAACCTAGTATTAAAAATACAGTAAT